>CM040126.1:258575522-258866428 GCA_022559845.1 Amorphophallus konjac | reverse complement strand
AGGAGGTTAGAAGAACGTTACCTTGTTCTTCACTTATGCTACTGCGTCCTCAACCTGTAAGAGGAAAAGAGGATGAAGAACTATTAGTTCTTCATGTAACCGAAGTAGGACAAATAATGAAGAACATAACCTTGTTCTTTACTCAAGCACCAGATCCTTATCCTGCATTAAAGGAGAAGAATAATAATCAATATTCTTCATGCGGCTGTAAACAGAAGGGCAAAAGAAATAAGAAGAACGTATGTTCTTCACTTACCGTGTAGCAGTAGATCGATCAAATGGTTTAGGGTTGGATCGATCGGGTATATTTATAGGATTTTACAGTCCTAACAAAGGTAGTGTTTGATTGAGGGTAATATATCCTTAATAGAGTCCTTACTCTAATAGACACTTACTAGATTAGGTTAATCTTTCCTTGGATAAGTTCTGGGTTCGATCGGGTCACGAACTGAATTAACGCCTTTGGTAAGGGCGTGTATTCGTTAATTGACGCCTTACTTTAGGGCGTTTCTTAAAAAGCGCCTTGAAAAAGGGCGTTTCGTGTTTTAAAACACGTCCAAGATAGAGGCGTTTCTTTTACTTACCCATTTGGTCGCATGACAACTGACGACCGCATGTGTGGGCGTCCTTTCTTTAGTCACGCCATTGGTAGAGGCGTTTCTTTATAAATTAACGCCTTAATAAGAGGCGTTATTTTTAATTTTGTTTTATTTCATCCAATTAACCCTATTCCTTTTATATATATTACTTCTGTAATATATATATTTTAATTCATTTCAATTATTCATTTATTAGGGTTGCTACAAATAATCAATCGAGCAGCAAGCAGAAAGGATGTTCACAGTTGAATGTTCACAATCATTGAGAAGACAACATCTTTATGAGAGATTTAAGGAAATCATTTCTCATGGAAATTGAGAAGCAAGAAAAACAACACACTTTCCCCTTGAGAAAAAGTAATTCAAGACAATTTTAGAAAAGACTCCCCCTCAGCCAATGCAGGGAACTAGCATATAAGTATATCCAGAAACATGATTATTTGAGCTCATGGAAATTTCTAGAATACCAAATCATGGAATGAGAGTGACAAACTGACACTTAGGCATTCCAGATTGGTTTGAGGAGATGAGAACATAATCTATTCACAGAGATAGCATAGGCACTTTAGGCTCTGAATTTCTAGCAGATGAGTCAACCTAGGTTTATTAGTGAGTCGACTCAGGGACCCTTCACATAACAACAAATTTGATGAATTTGAACTGCAAGGTCGACGCAGTTATATAAGTGCATCGACACACAGGTGTCAGACATATGGATTTCAAAAGAAACAGATTTTCTTTTTGAACAAACTCTCATTTATTGCAATTTAGAATCAACACAAATGCATTCTAACAAAATAAAGCAAAACTTCAAACACTGTTTCTCCCCCTAAGTGTATGCATGAATTTTAAATATTCATTTTGGATTTTTCTAACGTCTATAGTATGCTGTTGATTCAAGGAGAATATTGTACATGAATGACTTAAGTTTGTGCTGACTCCCCCTATCTGAAGCAATCTATGCATGTGAGAAGTGCAAGCCATAACTGAAGCATTTACTCCCCCTGACCAAATGCACTTATGAAACTAATCTAGACATGAAGACCATGCAAGGGAGTTGGCTAACTTAGTTTGACAACCTAGGTTTATTAGTGAGTCGACTCAGGGACCCTTCACATAACAACAAATTTGATGAATTTGAACTGCAAGGTCGACGCAGTTATATAAGTGCATCGACACACAGGTGTCAGACAGATGGATTTCAAAAGAAACAGATTTTCTTTTTGAACAAACTCTCATTTATTGCAATTTAGAATCAACACAAATGCATTCTAACAAAATAAAGCAAAACTTCAAACACTGTTTCTCCCCCTAAGTGTATGCATGAATTTCAAATATTCATTTTGGATTTTTCTAACGTCTATAGTATGCTGTTGATTCAAGGAGAATATTGTACATGAATGACTTAAGTTTGTGCTGACTCCCCCTATCTGAAGCAATCTATGCATGTGAGAAGTGCAAGCCATAACTGAAGCATTTACTCCCCCTGACCAAATGCACTTATGAAACTAATCTAGACATGAAGACCATGCAAGGGAGTTGGCTAACTTAGTTTGACAACCTAGGTTTATTAGTGAGTCGACTCAGGGACCCTTCACATAACAACAAATTTGATGAATTTGAACTGCAAGGTCGACGCAGTTATATAAGTGCATCGACACACAGGTGTCAGACAGATGGATTTCAAAAGAAACAGATTTTCTTTTTGAACAAACTCTCATTTATTGCAATTTAGAATCAACACAAATGCATTCTAACAAAATAAAGCAAAACTTCAAACACTGTTTCTCCCCCTAAGTGTATGCATGAATTTCAAATATTCATTTTGGATTTTTCTAACGTCTATAGTATGCTGTTGATTCAAGGAGAATATTGTACATGAATGACTTAAGTTTGTGCTGACTCCCCCTATCTGAAGCAATCTATGCATGTGAGAAGTGCAAGCCATAACTGAAGCATTTACTCCCCCTGACCAAATGCACTTATGAAACTAATCTAGACATGAAGACCATGCAAGGGAGTTGGCTAACTTAGTTTGAGAAGCTTTAAATGCAATATTGACCTATGGTACCAGGCAGAGGTGTATCCTCACGTATGGTGAAAGCTTCTGGACAGGCTTAACCTGCCTTTCTGCAAGTCACCATTTAATATACCTTGAGATCATGCAAGAAAATGCATCAACCAATGTAGTGCATTTCAGTATGAACAACGGATTTTTCAAACAATGCATGACAATGCAAGAAGACATGTGTAGATATGAGAGCATGTGCAACAAATTTTCAATTCTATGCAGAATTTTTATTGCAAATTAAATTATCCTAACTCCCCCTTAACTATTCAAACTATGATGGACCTAATGTCAGCTGCACACACAATTTAATCAATCAAACATAATATAAAAACATGAATTTAGACCGACAAGATCAAAAACACAATATGTAACTATCAAGAGGGAAAATATTGACAATCAACAAATATAGAAGTAAAATAGAAAGTTGGGTTTCATCAATCACGGGTGCTTTGATTTATTGAACCCCTTTTATTTTGTTTTCCTTTTAGTCCAAGGCACAACTACAAAAAAAATCTCATTTCATGTTTTTAGGTACCCAAGAATTCTTGGGTCCTTCATGGTTAGTGGCACCTTTAATGGGTGCTCTCCATGACTTCAGGGAATTAAAATCATCAAATCGCATTAAAGAGCAATCAAATATTGCATGCCCAAATCTACCATAGTAATGACAAGAGCCTGAGTACTTCACAGTTTTCTCATAAACGTAATCACTGAATTTATGTGAATAACCAGGCATGTTATCATTTTTAACATGAAATTTTTTATTTCCTTTTACTTGCCAATAGTCCTTGACCATATGGCCAAGTTTCCCACAATTGTAGTAGCAGTAAGATTTTCAATTTTGAAACAATTTTTGCTTATTCAAAACACTGATCTTTTTGCATGCTTTCAAACATTTCATAACAAAATAATTATTCATCATATGTCCATACTTTCCACAGTGAAAACATTGGACTTTCTTTTTCTGAACAATATGATCTTTAGCATGAAATCTACTAGCATGCATTCTACCAGCATTTTGATCATCTTGTTTCATCATTCTGCAGTCATGCATAAGATGACCATGCTTACCACAGTAGAAACAACTAACATATGTTTGTTTTGAAGCATGGTGTCCTTCATGAAAGTACATGGCATGCACATTTGAATTAATGAGGTTATTTTTCTGTGTTTGCTGCAAATGAGTTTTATTTTTCTGAAATTTATTTTTGTTTTGAATTTTATAAGCATCAAACTATTTTGGGGATGCTTCAGAAGTGCCCGCAACTTCTGAACTTCACAAAAAAGTTGTGTATAACTTATTCTCAAACATCTATTTATTTTTAGAGTTATAACCTATCCCCTCTCTTTGAATACTGACCTCGTCTTCCAAAAGTGTGGTCACATTTTCCTTGCCTTCAACAAACTTAGATAAGGAATTATTTAAGTCTTGGATTTTATTTTCCAAGAATGTAATGAGGATTTCAGAATTGGCATTTTCCTCTTCACAGCTAGCCAGCCTTTCATTTAACATGTGATTTACAACCTTATAAATGTTAATCTCTTGTTCAAGAATAGATAGTTTTTCAGAAGTAGCAAAAAACATAGATTTTCCTTTCTCAAAAGCAAGTAATCTGTCAGACATGACAATGTTCAGTTCTTTCAACTTTTTATTTTCTTTCACCAGTTTTTCATTTTGACTTGATTCATCTACCAAGGTTTGAACATCGGCCATTGAGTTTAATTTCTCTTTCAGATCTTTCTCTGTTTGTTGTAATTCAGAAATTTTGGCCTGAAGATCTTGGTTTTCGTCTCTTAAAGAACCAATTAGTTCTTTATCCATTTGAACATCAAGTTGACAGGCTTCTTTTATTTCTTCTAAGTGTAAGCAATTTTTGCAGGAAGAATTAGATTTGTTCTGTTCAATTTTCTTTCTCAACTTTTTATTTTCAGATTTCATTTTCTTAAAATTATCTAACAACATATCATAAAGATTCATCAAATCTTCAAACGAAATTTCTTCTGATTCAGAGTTTACTTGCTCAGATTCTTCGCTTGCATGACCACTATTGTTTGCCATCAGAAATTCATGTCCCACCTTCTTCTCATGGTCTGCAATCAGAATATCCCAGATTTCCTTTGCAGACCTGCAGGTAGAAACAGAAGGAAACAAATCAGTATGAACTGTAGCCTTTAACACGTTTAGAACTATGATATTATCACGGTTCTTTCTTCTGTCATCATCAGACCATTTTGTCTCTTCCTGAGATAATTTATGTGGACCGTGTATAACCAGATTCCATAGATTTGAATCAATCGAATTGATGAACCTACACAAACTACCTAACTAGGTAGTGAAATTAGAACCGTCAAAAATAGGCAATGGAATCATTAAAAATGATTCGGGGCAATAATATGCAAGACAAGCTTATGAATGCACCAAGACAGCAAGATCCTCTCTGCAGATTGTTAGATCTGATTTGTCAGAGACCCGCTCTGATATCAATTGTTAGGTGTGCAACTGGATCTAGAGGGGGGGGTGAATAGATCCTATAAAGAAATTATGCCAAATTTAAACTGATTCGAACTGGAAATTAAATGCAGAGTACTTGAATTAAAGAACAGCTCACAGAACCAACTGAACCAGTAACAAACTAAACTGATATCTAATTGAATTGCTCAAACATAAACAAACTGAACAGTTAATGGATCATACCGAATCAATATCAAACACTTGGTGTGTGACAATGCTGAATAGAAACTAATCCAATCTCAATCCAAACGGCATTCAGCAATCAATTACTACAAGTGGCCAGTCAATTAAGCTGGTACTAGATGGAGGTTTGGGTGAAGACCTTCTCCCCATGCAAAGTGTGATTAAACACACCTTTTGATATACCAATTAAAAGATTTAGCCTGAAAACAGTGCGAATGATAACAACAAATCAACAGTATCTGAATTGCACTCAGCCTACAATTCAACCTGTGAAGGGGGGTAGAGGATAAGGAGCAAATGCACCAATCAAACCACTGGACAGTATTTTTAGGTGGTTCAGTCTGTAACTCGCAGACCTACATCAATCCCCCACTCAACTGAGTGAGGATCCCTTGCTCACAGCAAGAACGTGGAGAAAACTCCACTACAAGCCCTGCCACATAGCTTGAACCTGGAGGAACACTCTCCTCCCTTACTCTGAAATCTCAGAGTGAAACTGTGAACATCAACCTACTGTCCACACCATCGATCTTGCACCCAGCAAGATCAGCAACACTGCGTAGAGCAGCAAACGAGGAAGACTATCCTCACGCTCTATTTACTCAGAGCAAAACGTGATCATCACCCAACTGATCACCACCCTGATTGTGCACCAGCACAATCAGAAAGACTGCTCAGCAGTCAACGAGGAACAATCCTCACAGTTCTGGTCATCCAGAACAGACCATGCGCAGTGGTAGTCTGCGCACAAACACCTTGTGTGCTTCCAAGCACAACAAGGCAGGAACTAAACAAATTGATGTAAAACGAAAAGGAAAAAAATACAAGAAACAAAATGAAACAAAGAAAATGTAGCTTCGCAGAGCACAATGGTTTTGGATTTGATCCACAAGCCAAACTTCGATCAGTTCTTCAATGGAACTCCACGGCTGCTCTCAATTCATTCCCTCACGAACATGGTCTGCAGGTTTTTGAAGTGGGCTCTCAATCTCTTCTTTCTTTCTTCTTCTCCTCTCAGATTTTCTCTCAGAATCTTCTTCGAACTGATCTACCCAGATATCTCTGTCTGACCTACGCAGACTCTTCTCTTTTTAGCCCTCCAGCAGCCCACACAACAGCTCTCACAGCAGCTCTTGGGCAGCTCTCCCAGCAAGCTCTATCTTCGAAGTAAGAAGGGTGACTTATATACTAGACAAAATGGGAATTTTATGAAAGGAATTATCTTCAGATCTGTAATTCTATTGGTCCAGGTGTCTCTCCATAATATTCTTCTTCAGAAGCTTTGCAGAAGGGGTGCCAAGTTCCTTGGATCACGTGCCAATGATTTAATATTGAATCCACGTGGTCTTCATAAGTTGCTCACATGCTGTTTGATCAAACGAGACTTCAGACCATTGCGTCGACTCCATGATGGTCTTGCGTCGACTCTTCCTCATTGATGCTAAGTGGTCTTGAGTATTCATGGTTACGTCGACTCCATAGTGTTGTGGAGTCGGCTCAGCTTGATTGGCAATTGAGTTTTGGTAGAACTCACTAGTTGGTGTCGACGCTATAGTGCAATTGCTTCGACTCCGTCGTCTAAGAATTTGAGACTTTAGCTGAAGGATTCGTGCTTCTGCGTCGACTCCAAGACTGGCTTGCGTCGACTCTACCTTCTTCAGTTTGAACGCCATCTTGCAGAAGAACCTTGGCTGCGTCGACTCCATCTTCATGTTTCTTTGAAGATGCACTACTCCGTCGACTCTATCTCTAACACGGCGGCGACTCTACCTTCATGCTTCTGGCTTTTCTAAATATCTGACTCCTTGACTTAGAACTTGACTTCAGCATTTCCAAAACATATCCAATGACTCTTGCTGGCTTCAATTAGACTTGTCTTCATGGAAATAACATCTTTAGCTTTTCAAACTTGAAAGGCTTCAATGAGTATCTGCATTCCTACTGAACTTTAGAAAACTGTCAACTTGATCTTTATACCAAATTCAGGGATGTAAAGTTGTCATCACCTAGCAAAGTTGACATCATCAAAACAACATGAGACTCATTAATGAGTCACAGTGTTTGACATCATCAAAACCACCAAGGACACAACATGACATCATCAAAATCACCAAGGACACAACATGACATCATTAAAACCACCAGGGACACAACAGGTGTGTCGAGAAATGCTAACAGTGTGGTCCGGCGGAACACTTGGTAGGTATTGTCAGAGAAGTTGACTTGATGGTAGCGATGGTTTTTTCTAGTGGTGGAAGGTGAGATTCCTAGCATGAGTGAGGTTCAAGGTCGGGTCAAGCGTGGAAATCTCTCGCTTTGTGGAAGGCATACTGGCGTCTCCTTAGTTGGGGAGATTTATGTTTCAGTTGAATTCCACCGTCTTTCATTGCGTGTTCGGATTGGTTGGCCTTCTCGGGTATGCCAAGGATTCCATGTGAGAAGTGCCCTGCTTATTGGCGGTGTGGTGGCCTGTAAGAATTTATGCCCTCCCCCATACATGTAAGGGAGTGTTGGCATTATTATGGAAGGATGAGTGCCAGCTGGGCTGTGTGTACGAGAATTCATGGCTGGTGTTGTGATTTCCGATGCGTTGTTGATCGGAGCCTGCAGAGTTACAGGAGGATTGTCAGATCAGGAGAGAGAATCTGTGCTTGGGGTTCGAGGTATTTGAGGTTTCGTCACTCTGTTTTTTGGAGTTAGCCAACTGTGTTGAAAAATGTTTGGAATGTAGATGTCGAGTTGTTTGTGATGATTGTGCGTGTTGTGTAGAGTGCGCAACAGAAGCGTGGTGGGCCTACAACCCACAGGTCCAGGATTGTAGTGATGGCAGGAAATGGAAGGATTTTAGAGAATTGGTAGAGTATCGGAGGATTCTGACCAAAAGAGAGAGGCGTTTCCTCAATGTAAGATTATTTTTGGTTGTATAAGCCATGTCGATTGCATGCTATTGCTCGAGACATTGTTGTAGACACACCAAAATCGACATCATTTTGAGTCCATCTCTTATCGCATTACGATGCCTCAATTTGACCCTCAAATTGACTTATTTGAGTGATTTTTCTCATATTTCTTGATTAATCAGCTTTCCTCAGCTTTCCCACATTTTCTCATATTTTTCTTGATTTTTCCTGGGGTTTTCTCCAATTTTATGGGGATGTTTTGAATTCGCGTCAACCTACGTGGATGCCAATTTCTCTCTAAAGAATTAATGCCTATTCAAATTGACGCCAATAATGTTGAGTCGACACACCTTTCAAATTCACGTCCACCTAGGCGGACGTGTATTCATTTATTAACTATTTTTGGCCAACTTCAAATTATTATTAAATTAACGCCTTTCTGGAAAGGCGCCAATTCTTTAATTGGTGTTTGGGGAGGTGGACGCGTTCTTAATTCGCGTCCGCCTTGGTCGACGTAGATTCGCCCTTTCCCCATTTTGTGCCAAAACTTCGTATTCATGAAGAATTAGCGCCTCTCCACAAAGTCGTCAATTCTTGAATGGGATGATCCTTTCACAGTTGCTCCAGGCCTCGTTCTCTCATATCTTCAGGGAGGCCAATTAGGTGGCGGATTATCTTGCTGGTTTGGGTTGTGGCTTGTCCTCGTCTCCTTCTTTATTTGTTTCTTGGCATGATCTGCCCACTGTTGTCAAGGGCCCCTATCATCTTGATAAGATAGGGTGCACCTCTATTAGGGCATAATCTCTGGGTTCTTGTCTTGCTTGTTCCTTTCCTTTTTTGCATATTATCAATAAAATTGCCTGCTAGGTGTGTGGTGGTGTAGCGGCCTACTCATCCCCTCTCTGAGGGGGTGAGCTCTCTCCTACTTCCCCTACTAGGTATTGCTTTATTTAAAAAAAAATTCTTGAATGGGCGTCAACATCCTTTACGGTAATTCTCTTTCCTTATTTTGGCCTTTTAAATAATTACCAAAATTCGCTAAATTCTAAATTCGCGTCTGCGCTGATGGACGCGGATTAGCTTTCTAATTTTTGGTAATTTTTGACTTTCCAAAATATTCAAGAATTGGCGTTTGCCAGGTCAGACGTGTTCTTAAAGTCGCGTCCACTCGGGTGGACGCGTATTTCCTTCCCTATTTTTGAGCTTCCAAATCATACCAAAATTCATAAAAATCATAATTCACGTCGGCCACCCTGGACGCGATTTTTCTTCTAATTTTGGTAATTTTTAATCTTTCCAAAAATGGTTCAGAATTATCGTCTCTTTGTGCTGATGCTACTTTAATTGGCGACCATTGGGTCAGACGGTAATTCTTACAGAATTTCAAATCCAGTAGAGCCTCCTTTGTAGCAACCCTAATAAATGAATAATTGAAATGAATTAAAACATATATATTACAGAAGTAATATATATATAAAAGAAATAGGGTTAATTGGACGAAATAAAACAAATTAAAAATAACGCCTCTTATTAGGGCGTTAATTCAATAAGAGACGCCTCTATAAAAGACGTGACTAAAGAAAGGACGCCCACACATGCGGTCGTCAACTCTCACAACCAAATAGGCAAGTAAAAGAAACGTCCATATATGGGGCGTGTTTCAAAGACAAGGAACGCCCTTATCCAAGACGTTTCTTAAGAAACGACCTGAACTAGGTCGTCAATTCAAGAATCGACGCCCTGACCAAAGGCGTTAATTCCATTCGAGTTCCGTTCGACACGGGAGCTTATCCAGGGAAGGATTATGTTAATCTAGTAAGTATTTAATAGGGCAAGGACTCTATATTGGAAGCATTACTTCTACTAGAACACTAACTCTAATAGGACTTCCAAAGTCTTATAAATAAACTTGTTCGGCCAACCCTAAATCCATTTGATCGAACGTCTGCTGCTAGGTACGTGAAGAACAAACTGTTCTTCTTATTTTCTTTTGTTTTCTTTTTCTTGCTTCAGATTATGTGAAGAATAATTATTTTCTTCTTGTCCAGGAAACTCTGCTGGTGCCGAAGAATAGGTAATATTCTTCTATCTTCTTAAAACATCGATTACAACTATGAAGAATATTAACATCTTCATATTTTCTTCTTTTCTCTTCCTCTACAGGTTCTGTAGCGTGAAGATCTCTGAAGAACGATTGTTCTTCTCCTTGTTGTTGCTGCCACTGTTCGTAAGTCGCAGTAGAAGCCTCTTCATCAAAGCCATCATCTTCTGCTAGCCAAAAACCCCTCACGGTCATCTCCAAATCAACTCTTAAGGTAGGATTTTCTCAAGTCACTGTAGCCCAAACTAAATTAATACAGTACAATAATTATCATGCATATACATGGTTTGGTTTACTATAGTTTCTGAACGATTTTCTGTTAATTTCTTGAAAGATACGTCCTTACCAAGGGCGTGACTACGAAATACACGCCCCAGACTAGGGCGCTACTTTTCAAGTCACGACCCTTCCCAGGTCGTCAATTTTATATTTGACGTCCTGTACACAGGCGTTAATTTCATGTAAATCATAAGAATTGATTATCCATGCAATTACATGAAATCAAAGCAATATTTGTTAACGATTAAAAGTCAATAAACATGAAACATCAAATCTGATATACTGCATGTGAATTCCTGCCAATTTTCCTGTCATGACTATATGATTGTTATCCTTGATTATCGTGCAAAATCTTGCTAATTTCTGATATTTCTTGAAATTCACGACTTAGACTAGGTCGTTTTCCATTTGGTAACGCCCCATCACAGGGCGTGAATTAAAAATAAACGCCCCTTACTAGGGCGCGTATCTGTTAAAATCCTGGAATATATATTCTGAGAAGATAAGAATTTATGATTAACGCCCCTGCCAAGGGCGCGTTTTTGATAATTTCTGAAAATAAATATGTTCTGAGAAATATTGTAAATAAAAGACGCCTGCTAGAGTAGTCGTCAACTCTTGAAGAAACGCCCCTGCCGAAGGCGCGTTTTAGATAAATTATTAAAATTATTGAAAATTCTGCAAAACGGACCATATGTAAACGCCCCTCTGTTAGGCGTTAATTAGTTGAGAAACGACTTGACCTAAGTCGTTATTTTACTGTAAACTAATTTTTCCTCTGATTTGATAACCGATGGTTTTATATATCATAATATATATATCGGCACTATTCTCCACTCCGTGAGTATAGTCCCACTTTTCACGGTGTTTTATCGATCACACTCAACTCTCATTGACATACAAGCTCTCCATTGGACATTCCGTTCCTTTGGACTAGCGAGTTAGTCATAGAGACCTCCGTAAGACTCCTCGTAGCCTTGGATTCCCTCAAGGCCGACTGAGCTGGTTGTACCCTAAAAACCCATTACACAGTTTTTGCCATGTCAATCTAAAGAAACATGGTATACCGGCCCTTATGATTATACAAAGAGTATATCATAAGAAATTCTTGATAGGATGATGATATCATGCCATATCGTGTCATTCTTGTAAACCCCAATTCTATGATAAGAATGAGGGTATCTTGCTTGATCTAATGTTCATGTGGACCTCAATTCTATATAAAGAATGTCCATATTGATTTGTCATGGTACCTAAGTTAAGGGAACCATATTCTACCTAGTTTTATCGACATCGTGATTATACCGTTATTATCGCCATTCTTTGTCCTTTGTCATATTTTGGACTCTATTCTATCAAAGTTGTCATACGTGTCTACAAGCTTGATTATTGAAATTCTATATTGGCTATATAAACAAGAGTGGATGTCAAAAACACATGATAAATGCCTGCGCATATAGGGCCCGATCTGGTCCTAGGAGGAGCACCCGAAAGTACTTGTGCCCATGGGAGTTAAAATGATAAGGTATCTGGCATTATACCGAGTACTTGACTTGCTTGATTGGACATTCCACACACATCTTGTACTTGACTCGTACTTGACATGAAATGAAATGCGTGGCCCGAAAAAGGGTAATTTACTTGCTTGATACATGATAGCCAAAGTTCTTGACATGACTTGTTAAACGTGCTTGCTTGAATATCTTGAATAACTTGTATCTTGTTGAAAGTTCATGAAAGTTCATCTTATTTCCTTGATATTACATTCTCTCTACCTTGTCGTTTCATGCGAGCATGCATAGCCTTATTGCATTCATGAAAGATGTAATTACTTAAACCACTTGCTAGTACTTGAGATATAATTTCCTACTGAGCGTTCGCTCATTCCGTTTGTCCCTTTCTACTTTTCAGGTAAGTCCGACGACGATGGAAGTCAATCGGATGGGAATGGTCAAGAGTGAAAGTGATAGAGCTTCTACAAGTGTCGTCTAGTCTTTTCTATAGTTTCTTGAGTCAAAGATGTATTCTTTTCCTTTTTATTAAACAGAGTATTGGATTTGTAATAGTCTATCCGTTATGAAATAAAGGATTGGGTTATCTTACTATTTTGCGCATCTCTGTCTTTGTGTCGAATACACGACCACTCTGATTGACATGATTGATATAGACGTCGCGCATCTCCGGGTATCTTCCGCGCTCGGGGCGTGACATCCTTCCTTCCTCGTTTTGAGCTCCTTTTCCACTTGGGAAAGCGTCCCTACGGCTTTCTAAGGTTGGGAGGACACTTGGCATATGAATATCTTCTTCCAAATCCCAATAAAATTGATTTTTCTAATTTTCATAGAATTAAACTCCGAATTTCACCTCTATAAATAGGACCCGCCTCTCCCTTGTTCATAAGGCTGCATTCTTTGATCAAGGGGAGATGTTGCGAGATTGGAGGCTCAAGGGGAAGACTCCCATGCACTCAAAGCTACATCCATTGAAGGGCTTCTTCCCCTTCGCTACATTGGAGATTTTCTTGGAGAAACAATCCGAATAAGCATATCTTTCCTCATCTCTTTCTTTTGTGCATTTTAATGCATCATATTCTCCTTTCTTTTTATTTCATTCATCATCTCAATTATATTGAGACCTCCCTATTGTGCAACACTTGCAGCCTCCCTCCTTTCATCATTCATCATATTTTTACCTACCCTTTTGCATGGGGGTTTAAAGGCTAACGCCAACAAGGTGTGTTCTTTTACATGATTCATTGCTTATTCATATTAGAATTTGATGCTACACAACTTTCGTTTCTAATCGAATTCTTTTGTTGGTTGTCTTTTTTGTTTTACAAGGGTAATCAATCTCAAGAAGAACTGTGACGACCCATCATCCGGATACCGGGTAAACCCGATACCACTTGGATTTTGAGAGGCCTCCCAAGAGCTGTAAGGCTTCGAAGGGATAAATGGTGTGTGTGGAGTACATTCAAGTTCAAGATAAAGCAGTAAACAATTTTACTATGACCAGGATTTCTAAATTAGCCGAAATAAAATTACATTTTCAATTAAACAATTAAAGCTATAGAGTTTAGCCCAAAGAAAAATACAGTCCAACAGAAAGAGAAACGTACTCTCAAGTCGGGGGAAGCCCGACACTGGCAAAGCTGGCAACTAAAAACCACCGCACTGCACCTCCGAAGCACGAGGAAGAACAGGTACACCTGAAAAGTCAGGGGTGAGCCTCGTCTCACTGGCTCAGTAGTGTGGATCCCGGGGTAGGTGAGCGGAAAAGAATTTTCCCCACGTAATATGGCAAATCAAAAACTTTCGCAACGAAATTAACAATTTTAATGAGATTGATAGAAAGGAACTAAGCAAGGGTGAACAAGTTCTCTCAATCTCGCCGCACTCACTCGAACATTCAAGCAATATAAATAATTAACCACACATCCACAAAACAAATCACAGGACACGAGGATTTTTAAGGTGGTTCGGGACCACGACAGGCTCCCTACGTCAACCCCTTACCAAACCGGTAAGGCTTCACTCGGGGATAAATCCCCAACACGGAGGCGACGCTCTAATAACACATAGGACGACACCTGCACACACACATGAGGATAAATCCCCACGAGGAGAACTCTCCTCACACTGTAGACACAGCACCAATGGGGATGAACCCCAGACGCTCTGGATCGTAAGTCCATCAGCACACACACACGCTGCAACAACCGCAACACAATGAACACAGCCATACGCAGATGGTCCACACAAACAAATATATAGTTCAGAAATAAACACAAATATTCAATCATGTTCAAACCTAAATAAAACCCATGACAAAGATCACAAATAGACATGCATAGGATGTAGAAGATGTTCCCCCTTTGATTTCCAAGATGAATAGAGAACGTTGCTCGAAGCTCAAGTCGGAAGATGGCGATTTTTACGTCCTCTCGATCCTCTCTTCGATCCGCTTCTCTTTCTCTTCTTCCTCGAACTCCAGAAACCAGTTGGAGGAGATGAAATCTCCCTCTCTTCTTTCCCTTTTCTTCCTTTCTCCTTTCTACACCTGCAAGATAAGAAACTATAAGATCAAATATGGAGTTCTCTTAAATTCGTAGGTCACATATGAGTATATATTAGAGACATGTAAAGACCCATATACCCTTCATAAAATCCCTCTAAGATGTATATAATAACCCTAGGGGCAAATGGGTAAAAGTAGGACCACAAAAGGATTAGATTTAAACAAGTTCGAAATCTCGTCGACCGGCCTTGGCCGTTGGTCGACCAAACTTTTGCAGATTAATTTACATGAAGCACTGGCAAGTTCCGTCGACCAAACTGTCCAGTTCGGTCGACCGAACTCTGCTGGGTGCCCATTTTGCGAAGTTCAGTCCAATCCACTTATTTAGGTCCACCTAAACCATCCTTTAGGTCAAGCTAAACCTGCAGAAAACATAAAACCATGAGAGAAAAGATCAGTACTTAAGCCCAATAGCTCTAAATGATAAATGCATGAAATACATACATGAAACTAGGGGTGAGCACGGTTTGGTTTGGTTTGGTTTGAAGAGAATTTTTCTCAAACCAAACCGAACCGAATTAAGGCTTCAACCCGAACCAAACCAAACCAAACTAGTTTGAAACCAAACCAAACCTAATTCGGTTTGGTTCGGTTTGGTTCGGTTTGAACCATATTCATCTCCCATTTTATAAATTAGATTGGATTCAAACAACATTAGAGAAAGGTAGGGTAAAAGAATTTCTACCAAATAAAGTAAATATTAAAAAAATAACATACAAAGTTGTAACTTGTAAGAACAAGCTCCATAATATTTTCACATAAGAAATTAAGAAGTTCGGTTACAGTAAAATAGAAGGTGATTTGAAACCTATTTCGTAAAGTCGGAAACCCCATTAGAATGGTGAGAATTGGACTTTTTAAATTCGGATTTATAGTTACATATACATTTATATTAATTTGATAAAAATATTCTTAAATTCGGGTTATTCGGTTCGGTTTGGTTTTGTTCGGTTTCTTGAACTTCAAAACCAAACCAAACTAAATTTTTTAATACGGTTCGGTTTGAACCCAAACAAAATTTTTTAAATTTCAACCCAAATCAAACCGAACCAAATCGTTCGGTTCGGTTTGGTTTTCGGGTTGAACTCGAATAATGCTCACCCCTACATGAAACACATGGAAATGGTGCACGAAAGCACTTTCTTAACTTGATTAACCACAACTAGGATCAAGATCATATGGCAATGCAATTTATGCAATACATGTGAGCAACTTGAAACCGAAATCCGCAAGACTAACATGAAAGATCTGAACTCTAATTATCTTTACAAAACCATGCAAGAAATGCATGTAAACCACATGAGCAAATTTGATCATTCTCCTCAAAGTTCCATCAGGGCAAGAGATAGAACATATATGACCAGTTTAAACATTCTCCAATGAGCATGCTCAATAAGATCTAAAACACATTTCAATGCATCCATGCCACACGTATGACCATCATTCAGGACAATTTTCTTCTAAGGTATTTGTGAATGGTTTAAACAATTTCCAAGCTCAAAATCTCACAAATAATATTCATGAAAGCTCAGCCATAGAGAAATAGTATGGGCATCATTTAACCAAGATATCAAACATTATTGAACCCATTTCCAACACCAAGAAACAAATTCATACTTCATAACAAGAGAGTTATATGATTCAATACATGAAACTCAAAGACCTCTCGTAGAAGATACTAAAGTTCAAGAGCAAGTAGCCATTCATTCAACCAAAATGTGAATTTCATTCAACTCATTTATGCCAAATGTATATGCAATGTGCTAGCATCAAAACATGTATGAGCCTCAAGATTCATTTACCATCTCAACCAACTTTGAACATCCAGAGCACAGATGCTCAAAGTAACACATGCCAATATCATGAGTTCACACTATTATCAAAAACATATGCAAGCATACATAAAGTTTAGTTATCATCAAAAACATAAACATATGCAAGGCACACAACAAGTAGGGGTCCCGCAGATCTCTACCACGAAACAAAAGCGGTAACAGTAGTGCTAAACAGCTAACAACAGTAGCAGGAGCAGGAACAGTAAAAGTAAAGAGAGGAAAGCCGTACTGCACAAAAACACGGTAGCCGATAGAACCTCGGCTCTCTAAACTACTCCGAATGGCAACATAAGTACTTCTCGATCTCACAAGGTCGGGAATTGCTGAATCATCGATAAATCATGAAACCTTATCAAGAGGGCCTAAGGAAACAGACAAAGGCCCCACTAAGACCTATATGGCCAAAAGTATGGTCACGACTCCATTGTCGTTCACCCTACACTGTCTATGGGTAGAACCACGGTAACTCACTACTGATACCCTAGACCTTGGCGTCGAAAGGACACAAAACCACATATCAAGAAAATCACAAAGGCTCACGGTTCACGAGAACCACAAGAGCCCCGAATCATGTGTCATGTGACAGAAGTACCTCCTCACTAGAAGAAAAGTCAGATGCGTCCACTGATGTCTTACACCGCGCCTCAGGTATCTCCCACTCACCTCGAATGCGGTAATTGAGATATTGTACAAGTAACCAAGGAACAACAGTAATGAGTGACTAGTCAGGGTCACGCCCATCGGCGCTGGTCCAACGCCCCTGACCACGTGTGCACACACAAGCTCAATGTCTTGAGCCAGGCCTCTAGTTGGTTTTCCCCTCCCGTCGGACTCTAACGGATAGACAAAGGGGCCCACGGAAACCAGCCTACAAACCGTCTCTACCGGGAACTGTCCCACCACCACTCCCAGGTGGGCCGACACACGAAAGTGTCGTCAGGCTACGACAAGTGGAGGCTCACAAGACACAAAGACTCTCTAAAGGAAAGTACCGAGTACAGACAAGCTAAATAGGCACCTGTCACCAGCAGCTAGGAACATAAAGCAGCACAATCCCACCAGACTCAGGACAGTCAACTAGATCTGCTAAAAACAACGATCCTTGAGTCACAAGACTCGGGTCAAGATTGCTGCACAAAGCGGTAACAAGCCGATGAATCATCCTAGTCCCTGGGTCAAAACATTATACAAAGAATCCCGCACTGTGCGAGGACAGCCCTCCGTACTCATGCAAACATACGATGACTCGATCTAGGATAACAAAGAAATCCGAGCACAAGGGGTGATCGGACCTCCAAGTCACTGGGCACGCTAATTGAGAAATAATAATTGATACGAATATCAAAAAGCATGGCCTTGGTCCTCACGAGGTCCCCAAGACACTCATGAGGTCACGCGTCAATCACTGGGTCACAACCGGGTTGACTGGAGACCAAAATAGTAAAACATGGTGAAGAAACCTTAGTTGCGGTCACGGCCAGACCGCCACTTCCAAACAGAACCAGGTTGCGGTCAAGGCAGGACCGCCACCTGCAGGGAAAGGAGAATGCAATCTAGAGAGGGCCGCCACCTCCTAATAATGGCCAGGTTGCGGTCGTGGGCAGACTGCCTCCTGCCACGATCAGAGAACAGAGAAGAAGAAGAAGACGACGTCGACGCTTCACGAAGCGGAGTCGACGCAACGAGATTGCGGTCACGAGGTGACCGCTACCATCAGATAGCGGTTCTCTAAGGACAACCATCAGCGGAAACCATAAACACGGAAAATAGACCAAAGTAGGCAGAATGAGGTCTCCTGGGGACCGCAACTTGAAAAAGGCAGTCACCATAGGCCGCCGCGTCCAAAACCAGAAGGGCATGAGACGATCTTCCCAGGGCCATCTCTTGAAGGTGGCGGTCATGGAGAGACCGCCATCTCCAAACCGCCTCGAAAATGCCTCAAAAAACTCACGAAAACCCATCCTAGTTGCGGTCCTAGCCTGACCGTCACTTTCAGAAGGCGGTCAGTCACAAGGCCGCAACTAGGAACTGGCCTGATCAACCTAACCGACTTAAGAAACAAATGGCGGTCTCCCAAGGGCCGCTTCTTACAGATGGTGGTCCTTCCAGGGTCACCTTTACATCTAGAGGAAAGTGGCGGTCTCTGGTATGACTGCTACTTCCATCCGGTCTGAAAATCGTAGAAACCTACAAAACTAGGCCGTTCCATGCCCCAATCATCCCAGAACGATGGGGAAACATCCATAAACTAAATACAAACCTTCCACAAGCCGTAAGGGATCAAACAAACATCAAAATGGCTAAGAAACGGGCGATTTCCATGAATCAACCCAAAATTATTGAGTAGTGGATGGCGGATCTAGAGCGGAGGGGTGAATAGATCTACCCCTCTTTTCGCAGAACACCCCTCTTTAAAGCTAGATAAAGAGAATCGTAGCAGAATACAACTAGCTTAACGAAGGATACAACGATTGGCTTAGTAGGATGAACAAGTAAAATAACGATTGAACCTAAGCATGCATCTAGCATAAAGCAATCGCACAAGTAAACCACAACACACGAGATTTTAAGGTGGTTCGGACTGAATCTCCAGTCCTACGTCCACCCCTCACCAAACCCGGTGAGGCTTTACTAGTGCAGCGCACCAAACTGCAGATCGAAAAATCTCCGATTGCCTTCCTACTAACCACCGGTAGGGACGATAACACCGCAGATTGGAGCACCTTCCAACTGCCTTCCTACTATCTGCGATAGGGACGATTCTCAGTTTCAATAGCTTGAACAAAATGAAAAGAGAACAAGATGAAAATGTTCAAACAAGATATGGAGATATGCTAAAATCGAGAAGATCTTGTCTGAAATAAAGGAGGTGAATCTGATGCTTCAGCAAGGGCTACCTCTTTTTCTTCTTGTCTTCACACAATGTTGATCACCAACAAAGGCTTCTTCTTCTTCGCAAAGCTCTCCTCTTGATTCAGCAGCAATGGCTTCTTCTTCCTTGTGAAATGAGTTTCCTTGAATCCCCTTGAGAGCCTTGCTTGCTGCTACATTGCCTTGGAGGTTGCTAGCTTGGATTTGAGCTTGAATCACCTTGGAAATAGATGAAGAACTCCTGCACGAAGTACTGTTCACGGCTACAGTACCCTCTTCTTCTTCCCTTGGACAGCCTCCTCTAGCCTCTCTTTGATCCCCCTTGATCCATTAGGGTTTCTAACCCCCTTGTGTTGTTTTTATATCTCTTTGAATGGTCCATAGACAAGCCCCAGACCAGATCCACAAATCATGGTAGATTGGGTGACTTTAGGATTAAACAAATCCAAGAAAAGGGGGTGCCCACGTTGAGAAAATAAAGTCAACAATAGCTGCATCGGGGCTGCCGGTTGACCGGAAGTAGGTGGTCGGTCGACCGGAAGTTTACAGGTGTGAAGCTTTTCATTGCTGGGAAAATCAGTCGACCGACAGTAGGGGACGAGCGATCGGACTGCTGGCCGGTCGACCGGATTTGCTGGGCGGTCGACCGCTACTGAGAATGTATGTAGCTTTTTCATTTCTGGAAATTCCTGTTGACCGGTCTATGACCGGCGGTTGATCAAAATCTTGATTTTGAACCGATTTGCTTCATTCAACCCCTTAAACCCGTTTGCAGTTCATTCAAGTCTGTGGCATCAAACTCTTTAGACCTGGAGGATGTCTACCGAGTCTTTGACCTTTCCTTAACGAATGCTCAGACCTTTGGACGTTGAAGCCAAGTGTGTTCTTCATTGTGTATCGACCTTGGCTATGTGAAGTGTCGACTCTGTTGTGCCCAGTGTTGACTCTTCTTGAAGCCAACCTGATCTTATGATAGCTATCCAGCCTGAAGAGTTGACTCTTGTTTCTTGAAGGGATTTTCATCCTTGCTTGGGCGCGATCATTGGGCTTTCACTTTTGCCATCTTCACTCCATTCCTTGGCTTATCTGTCATGAAAAAGCATCAAGTATTTCAATCATATGAGAGTGGGAAACATCAATGACTTATAGTGTTTGGCAATAATCAAAACCATGAATGTCAAATGACCACAGGGGCACAACATTCTGCCCCTTTTTGATGATGGCAACACTGTGAGTCATTATATGGCAGTAATGTCCAAGATGGCAAATTTTATAACATATGCAGCTCAAGATACAGAGTGATGATATGCTATGCATGGATGATTTGTAAGAATGCTGATATGTATGCATGGGTGATCAGAGCATGAGAATGCTATTCAAGTTCCTCCTGATTATGGATGCTGCTCTCCCTCAGTGTATGCATGATGAGGGACTGTTGACTCTCCCCCCCGTCTCACACAAGGTTATTCTCCCCCGTCTCACAAAGTTATTCTCCCCCTTTGATAACTCCCAAAGGCAACTCACAAAGGTATTCTCTCCATTTGACAACAGCAAAAAGGAGGGATAAGGTAGAGACAGTGACAAATGTGTTAGAGAGCAGAGCTGAATAGGACTGTAGAGCAAGCCATTATATGCAGACCGGAAACATGTCTTGAGCAATATACATGGTTCAAAGTTAATGAAATCCGAGATCAACAAGAGAGTTCGAAAAACATATACATCCATGTGTTAATAGAAATGAACTAGAAGTGCATATCATGGCCTTATTCATCCATATTCAATAACTTCGTCGGGAATAGTACAATCTAGTATTGAGGTTAAACAAGCATGACTAAAGCATGGAATTTGATGATTTAAGCACTGTTTTGCATGATCTTTTGCATTTGTATGCACATGACTCATATTTTTCGAGCAATCGAGTCTAGTACATGCCTCCTATCCGTAAGAATATACGTTGTTTAGACGCCAGTATTCCTAGGTATTTGGTAAGACTGGCTGTTATGCTTCAGATTGAACAGAGATAGCTTTGTCACCTCATGACATATCTGACCTCATTTCTTTGATGATGAGATATATTTCTCAGCAATTATGCCATTGCTCTACCTAGAGTTTAATTTAATTAAGACAGAGATAACATGGGCACGTCATGACATATCATTCGTCACTTGTTTTGAGGACGTGACATATTTCTCCGTACAACAATATCATTGCTCTGTCAAATTTACTGTCAGGAATTTCAGCTCATCAAGGTGTTTAAAAATAATACTAAGCTTTAGTGTATCACCAAGGTTGCCATGAAGTTTGAATTTTCAGATTTCAGGATAGTCATTCAAGGCACAACATGCAAGCTCTAGTTAAAGTCTATTAACACCACGGAACATAGATGATTTCAAAAAATATATCAGAGCTTCAAGGAAATCATTAAATCTGAACCATTTTTATTAGACGAACAATCATCAGTTCATATAATAGAGAGCTCTTACACCATAGTTCTGTCTGTTTCATGATCATAGTATCAGACTGGAAGCCATTGAAGTTCAGATTGCAAGAGATTAAGAGAAGTAGCAAGACTCCCCCTAAGGATATGCAGTGAATGCATTCAAGGAGTTATGTTTGCAAGCAAGGGGAATGATCATATGTCGACCTGAGGGCCAAGGAGAGGTCGACCTGTACCATGCAGGGGTCAACCTGGTCAATCATGAAGTTGGCAGAAATGAAATGCATGACCCAGCCCATGGTTGTACACTTTTTAAGGGTAACAGAATGAAGATGAAACATATGCATGAATGCTTCAAGGAAACAACTCCCCCTTACTGTATGGCCTATATGCGACAGTGACGCATGGTACTTGGCGGAGGTGAATCCTCACGTATGGTGAGTGCTTCTAGACAAGCATAACCTGTCTTTCCACACTTCAGCATTTAATATACCATGGCCATGCAAGAATGATGCTACACCATATGCAACGTATCGTAAACATGAATTCAACTTTATTATGCATCGTGACCACATGCAATGCTACACCACATTCAGAATGACATATTTACATATAAATAATGCATGGATACCAATCAGCAAAAACACACAACCAAACTGAAGAAGATCATCATTTCAATTTTTATTAGCCTGAGGTCTACAAAGACCAAGCTCCCTTCTGAGTGTTGTAAACCTGTCATTACATAAGGGCTTGGTGAAGATGTCAGTAATCTGATTTAGTGTATCAACAAAATGTAGTTCAAAGTTTTTCTTAATGACCTCATTTCTAATGAAGTGATGCCTAATCTCAATATGCTTGGTCCTAGAGTGCTGGACTGGATTTTTTACAAGGTTGATAGCACTGGTGTTATCACACAGAATCGGGACACAACCAAGATCCACTAAATAGTATTGGAGTTGGTGTTTAATTCACAACACTTGGGTATCACAGCTCCCCGCACAACGTATTCTGCTTCTACAATTGAAAGGGCAACCGAGTGTTGTTTCTTGGAGGCCCAAGAAACTAAACACCCGCCCAGAAACTGGCAGTAGCTACTAGTACTCTTGCGATCCAGCTTGCATCAAGCGTAGTCCGCATCAGAATAAGAAATAAGAGATAAATCACATGATGACGGATACCACAATCCCAAATCTTGAGTTCTGGCAAGATATCTAAGGATACGTTTGACGGCAGTCAAGTGGGATTCTCTAGGACAAGCTTGAAATCTAACAAAGAGGTAAACACTAAACTGGATATCTGGTCGGGATGCAGTCAAATAAAGTAAGAAGCCGATCATACCTCTATAGATTTTTACATCAAGTAATTTACCATTTGCATCCGAATCTAGTGATGTTGTGGTGCTCATAGGAGTGGCAATTATTTTGCAGCTTATCATGTTGAATCTTTTCAGCAACTCTTTGATGTATTTGACTTGACTTATGAAGCACCCATCTTCTCCTTGGTTGACCTGCAAACCGAAAAAAAATTGGAGTTCTCCCGTTAGGCTCATCTCGAATTCGCTAGTCATGAGGTTAGCAAATTCCTCACACATTTCAGACTTAGTAGAACCAAACACAATATCATCAATATAAATTTGAACAATCAATATGTTCTTACAAAGTGTTTGGTCTATCTTACCTCGCGTGTACCCTTTCTCAATGAGGAACGAGCTTAGTCTCTCATACCAAACTCTTGGTGCTTGTTTCAGTCCATAAAGTGCCATGTCTAGCTTGTATATAAAATCTGCATAGTTAGAGTTCTCAAAGTCATGGGGCTGCTCCACATAGACTTCTTCTTTGATCAAACTATTTAAGAAAACACGTTTTACATCCATTTGATACAACTTTATTCTAAGGGAGCATGCAGAGGCAAGTAAAATTCTGATGGCCTCAAGTCTGGCTACTGGGGCATAAGATTCCTCAAAGTCTACTCCAAACTCTTGATTATACCCTTGAGCCACCAATCTAGCCTTGTTTCTTTTTATCTTGCCATCCTCACTGAGTTTGTTCCTAAAAACCCATTTAGTGCCTATGACATGTTGTGATGATGGTCTAGGAACAAGATGCCAAACTTTGTTTCTTTCAAACTGGTTTAATTCGTCTTGCATTGAGTTTATCCAGTTTCCATCTTTTAATGCTTCATCAATATTCTTGGGTTCAATCTGGGAGACAAGAGCAAGATGATCTAATTCTTCTACAATTCTAAAATGTGACCTAGTTCTGGGTGGATCATTCAAGCTTCCAATGACATTTTCTAAAGGATGATCCTTAAGACTTCTAATGTCTGTAGAATCATTACCTTCTTCTGGAGCTTGATCCCTTGCATTGCTTGATTCAGCTAGGTATCCATCTTCTCTTGTTTCTTCTTGTGGAGGATCATTCTTTTCCTTCATGCTTAGGAATTCCCTGTATTCATCATTTTTTCTATAATAGTTATCATTTTTAGAATCATCATGATATTCATCAAAGGAAACATGGGGTGACTCTTCCACAGTTTGACTCTTAATGTTGTAAATTCTATAAGCCCTAGATCTATCAGAATATCCAAGGAATATACCTTCATCGCTCTTGGGCTCGAATTTATCTAATTCTCTTTTGTCATTATTGTGGATGAAGCATTTAGACCCAAACACTTTCATATGTGAGAGAGAGGGCGTGTTACCTTTCAACAACTCATAAGGAGTCTTTTTGGTGTGTGGCCTTACCATAGATCGGTTGATAATGTAACAAGTCGTGTTTACCACCTCGCCCAAAACTTCCTTGGGAGTTGCCGTTCGGCAAGCATTATCTTCGCCATCTTTATGAGTGTTCGATTCCTTCTTTCAACTACACCATTTTGCTCAGGGGTTCTTGGTGATGAAAATCGATGTGAAATACCTTCAGCCCTTCAGAGATTATAGAATTCAGTATTTTTAAATTCACCACCATGATCAGATTGAAGGTTGGAGATTTTAAACTCACCATCTTGCTTTATCTTCATATAGAGTGCCTGAAACTCATCAAAAGCATCATTTTTATGTGTGAGAAAGAAAACCCATGTGAACCTAGAGAAATCATCCACCAAGATATATCCATATTTTCTACCACTTAAACTAGCAGTTCTGGTTGGACCAAACAAGTCAATATGAATCAGCTCGAGTGGTTTGGATGACATATTTGTAGATCTAGCCTTGAAGGATTTTCTTGTTTGTTTACCTAGGGCACATGCATCATACAATTTATTTTCTTGTTTAAAAGATAGTTCAGGTAAACCTTTCACCATTGAATGCTTTAAAAGTTTATGTAAGACATTGTAGCTAGCATGTCCTAGTCTACGATGCCATAACCATGCAAGCTCAGATTTTGATGCAGCAAGACATAGGTTTATGTGAGCAGGATCATCTAAGTCGATCATGTAAACATTGTTGACTCTTTTATCAGAAAATTTTACCTTGTCAGATTTTGGTTCAAGGATTCTACATTCATGAGAGTCAAACAACACTTTGTGACCTTTATCACACAATTGACTTATACTGAGCAAGTTATATTTCAAACCTTCAACTAGCATCACATTTCCAATGGAGTTGGAGAGGTTCTTACCTACATTACATATTCCAATGATTCTTCATTTGTTGTCCCCTCCAAATGTGATGTGTCCTCCTTCCTTTTTCTCCTAGAAATAGAATTTAGTTCTGTCTCCAATCATGTGTCTTGAACAGTCGCTATCAAGGTACCACTAGTTATGCATGGCTGCAAGACACTCATGCACAAGGAATTAAACAATAGGGTTTGGAACCCAACACAATTTGGGTCCCATCAACCTCTTCAGATTTTCAAAACATGATACCATCTCTTTTGGAATCCAAACCTTCCTTGCATTCATGTTTTCTTTGCTTAGTGTAGGGATTTGATTTTTCTTTTCAGCTTTGACATTCACTTTCTGTTTAGAGGCTCTTTGTTGGATTTTGTGGACGTTTGAGGAAGTCTGCTTCTTAAACCATTGAGGCCACTGGTTGGTTTTGGGTTGAAAGTGATTGTTTTGCCACCTAGGGGATTGAAGCTTATAGGATTGATGAACAAAGGAATCACAATTGCCCCAAAAGTAAGGTGGTGTCGACCTGTCCGATGTGCAACCCAGTTATAGTGGCATTTGGAAGGCTGAGCGGGCGATGGCTAAGGAAGTGTCGATCTGTACTGTGGGGAAGGTTGACTCTTCTGAGATTTTTAAGCAATCTTTTTGGGGATTTCAGTGGCTTCCTCTTCAACATTTTCTTTTCCTTTATCATTTTGTTTTTGTTGATTTTGAGTGGGTGTTGTGTTTGAGGTAGAAGCACCAGAAGAGGAACCAAATGTGCCAGTTTTTAACCCAAATGTGCCAGTTTTTAACCCAAATGGGATCAAAATCTAACCCTTAATTGTAGAAATTCATTCTAGTACCTAGCAATGCATCTAGGTTTTCTTTTCCATCTACAAACTTTTCTAAAGATTGTTGTTTATCCTTCAACTCTTTTTGTATGTTTTCAATATTTTGAAGGAGTTGAGTGTTGACTTGTTTGACAGCTTCATACTTCTCATTACTCAATTTGTTGTCCTTTTCATAGGTTTGCATTTTTAGCTTCATGCTATCAATCTCATTTCTTAAGTCTTCATTTTCAGTTTCCAAGTCAGTCATTTCTTTTCTTCCCTCTTCCAAGTTCTCAATCATTTTCTTAAGGTCTTCAATTTCAGTTTCAAGTGAAGCATTCTTATGATTCATATCATGATCATGCACAAACAAGTTAATTTTCTTTTTCAATGATTTATTCTCCTTTTTGTACATGTCATATTTCTCCATGAGCTGTATATATGCTTCCTCCCAATCATCAATTGTGAAATTTTCAAATGGAGAGTGTACCTCAGTTTCTTCGTCATCTCTGGCCATAAGGTAGAGATCTTCTTTTTCCTTGTCCGAGGAGCTAGTTCCATCATCACTTTCTTCCTCGTCGCTCCTTGTGGACACCATGGCCTTGTTCTTCTTCTTGCCCTTCTATTTGTCAGCTTTTCTGAATTTTTCAGGACATTCAGTCTTGAAATGCCCTTGTTTATTGCAAGAATAATAAATGATCTTGTCAGCTTTCTTAAAGTTTTCAGAGTTGGATTTGAAACGTTTTCTTACCTGTGACCTTCCTCTCATGAAGCTCTTACCTTCATTTCTCAGAAATTTTCTGAACCTATGTGTGAGCATGGCTACGTCTTCCTCATCTCGCTCACTTGCAGAAGCCTCACCTTCATCAGAAGTGCTTTGACCGCTGGGTCCTTCTTTAAGAGCTAGGGACTTTTTCTTAGGTACCTCAGCCTCTTTGTTATTTAGGTTGATCTCATAAGTCATCAATGTTGCGAGATCTACCTTAGTAGTTGCGAGATCTCTGGATTCTTCAACCACGGTAGCCTTCGTGTGCCATGCTGGGGTCAGTGATATGAGAATCTTCCTTACAATTTCCTGCTCTGAATATTTCTTTCCCAGATCAGTTAGACTATTAGTAAGCACAGTTAAGCGAGCATACATGTCTTGAATTGACTCATCAGGCCTCATCCTGAACATTTCATATTCAGAAACTAAAATGTTAGCTTTTGTTTCTCGTACCTGAGAGGTTCCTTCATAAATCACTTCTAACCTGTCCCACATTTCTTTTACAGTTGCGCAAGTAGCTACTCTTGAGAATTCTACTGGATGGAGTGAGCATTGCATGAAATGTCTAACACTCCAGTTGACAGTGGATTTTCTTATTTATTCTTTGGTCCACAAGTCCTCATCATCCGTAAGCTCGTATGGACCTTTGCTGATCACTCGCCAGAGTTCGTAATCTTGGGCGCGAATGAACACCTGCATGCGTTGTTTCCAATAAGGATAATTAGTTCTAGTAAAATAAGGTGGCTATTCACAGAATGTCCTTCAGGTAGTAAACCCTTGGACGACAATCCACCATTTTTCTCAAGGTCGTTGGACCCCATAATGAGAGATTAGGCTCTGATACCACTTGTTGAGTAGTGGATGGCGGATCTAGAGGGGAGGGGTGAATAGATCTGCCTCACTTTTCGTAGAACACCCCTCTTTAAAGCTAGATAAAGAGAATTGCAGCGGAATACAACTAGCTTAACGAAGGATACAACGATTGGCTTACCAGGATAAACAAGTAAAATAACGATTGAATCTAAGCATGCATCTAGCACAAAGCAATCGCACAAGCAAACCACAACACATGAGATTTTAAGGTGGTTCGGACTGAATCCCCAGTCCTACGTCCACCCCTCACCAAACCCGGTGAGGCTTTACTAGTGCAGCGCACCAAATCGCAGATCAGAAAACCTCCGATTGCCTTCTTACTAACCACCGGTAGGGACGATAACACCGCAGATTGGAGCACCTTCCAACTGCCTTCCTACTAACCGCGGTAGGGACGATTCTCAGTTTCAATAGCATGAACAAAATGAAAAGAGAACAAGATGAAAATGTTCAAACAAGATATGGAGATATGCTAAAATCGAGAAGATCGTGTCTGAAATGAAGGAGGTGAATCTGATGCTTCAGCAAGGGCTGCCTCTTTTTCTTCTTGTCTTCACACGATGTAGATCATCAACAGAGGCTTCTTCTTCTTCGCAAAGCTCTCCTCTTGATTCAACAGCAATGGCTTCTTCTTCCTTGTGAAATGAGCTTCCTTGAATCCCCTTGAGAGCCTTGCTTGTTGCTACACTGCCTTGGAGGTTGCTAGCTTGGATATGAGCTTGAATCACCTTGGAAATAGATGAAGAACTCCTGCACGAAGTACTGTTCACGGCTACAGTATCCTCTTCTTCTTCCCTTGGACAGCCTCCTCTAGCCTCTCTTTGATCTCCCTTGATCCATTAGGGTTTCTAACCCCCTTTGTGTTATTTTTATATCTCTTTGAATGGTCCATAGACAAGCCCCAGACCAGATCCATAAATCATGGTAGATTGGGTGACTTTAGGATTAAACAAATCCAAGAAAAGGGGCTACCCACGTTGAGAAAATGAAGTCAACAATAGCTGCACCGGGGCTGCCGGTCGACCGGAAGTAGGTGGTCGGTCGACCGGAAGTTTACAGATGTGAAGCTTTTCGTTGCTGAGAAAATCAGTCGACCGGCAGTAGGGGGCGGTCGACCGGACTGCTGGCCGGTCGACCGGATTTGTTGGGCGGTCTACCGCTATTGAGAATGTCTGTAGCTTTTTCGTTTCTGGAAATTCCGGTCGACCGGTCTATGATCGACGGTTGACCGAAATCTTGATTTTTCACAGATTTGCTTCATTCAACCCCTTAAACTCGTTTGCAGTCCAGTCAAGTCTATGGCATCAAACTCTTTAGACCTCGAGGATGTCTACTGAGTCTTTGACCTTTCCTTAACGAATGCTCAGACCTTTGGACGTTGACGCCAAGTGTGTTCTTCATTGTGCATCGACCTTGGCTATGTGAAGTGTCGACTCTTTTGTGTCGAGTGTCAACTCTTCTTGAAGCTAGCCTGATCTTCTGATAGCGGTCCAGCCTGAAGAGTTGACTCTTGTTTCTTGAAGGGATTTTCATCCTTGCTTGGGCGCGATAATTGGGCTTTCACTTTTGCCATCTTCACTCATTCCTTGGCTTATCTGTCATGAAAAAGCATCATGTATTTCAATCATATGAGAGTGGGAAACATCAATGACTTATAGTGTTTGGCAATAATCAAAACCATGAATGTCAAATGACCATAGGGGCACAACAAAAATGACTCACATGGGCATCCGGCCTCATACCGGCCCCAAATCGCGAGCAAATGAAATTAAATTGACGGGAATCGAATCCCGACATTCTAGGGGTTCGAGTTTTACCATTTAAACTAGAAACCATCGCCTAATACGGTGATTTCGGCTCATACCCCCGAAACATGATTTTTACCCCAACATGGAAAAACCCGCTCATATGCGCGCCCATCGGCTTGAAATCGCGAGGGAAGGCAGGAAACAAGTAGAGTATGCATCCTCCTACCTCCTCCGAAGATCTCGCGTGCCGAAACGGACAAATCCATGTTGAAAACTATCACACGAACTCCACCGGCACTTCGACACGGAATGGGATTGCGCCAACACCACGCCCCGATTCTCGCGCCATCACGCTCCTGGTCGTCTCCATAGCGTCCCCACCTCGTCCCCGAGCCTCCTCCGTCTATAACGGGAGTTGAGGGGAAGAGAGGAGAGAGAACAGAGGGAGAGAGTGAGCGATAGTGAGAGGAGAGCAGGGGTGACGTGAGGGTTAAAAAGAAAATAAAAAATTATGAATATTTTTGAAATCTGATTTTTGGCCCGAAATTTCATAAAATTAGAAAAATATGGAAAAATAGTCTCTACGATCCTCGGAAATAGCACAATGCACTTGCAGCATCCCGGAGTCTCAAAACTCAACGGTTCACTCTCCATGGGGTTCTGCAAACTATACAGGGGAAAAATCTGAGTGGATCGTAAAACACGATCCGGGACCCACGAAAGCGCTCCGAAATCTCTCCGATTCTGATCTGAAGGGTCCAAGGTATTACAAGAACTCTCTTCATCGGCCGGCCGATTGGAAGAGAAGGTGCACTCACAATCTCCCCCGCTTTAAAAGGTATTCTTCGCGATCCCTCCCTTTTATTTATTGTCAAATTCATTCGAGGCCCGCGATTTTTAGCGATCACATCTTCCCCTCTAGCATCCATGCATGCTCCCTTTTCCCACTCTTTTTCCCCTTCTTATTTTTTTAATTAATTTTTAATAATCTTTGTGCATTTTTCTTATAATCTATAATTATGGTATGTGGCACCAACGGAATAGGGAGTTGGGGAAATATGATGGCAAGTGTGCCAGATAAGTATCCCATTCAAACAATGGAAGCGACGTCAGGTATTTGGTAGTGGGCCCAGATGGGGGTTGGAAAGGAAATAACTTGATTGAGGACGAGGACATGATAGTCGGAGTCGGTAAGCTAGGTGCTCGACTTGTGTTGGAAGCCATGTCCTAGGGATAGAATTGGGATCCAGGAAAAGTGAATACAAAGAGAAGATTTATGGGTCCCAATTGGTAGCTGTGAGCAGTTGATGAGGCTAGCCGAGTGGTCAGCTGTGATAACACTTGGAAAGGGGCTCAGTTGAGTCTGAGAGATTTGGTATGACGTAAGAACCTAGTTGGGGCAAGGATCTGTGATGTTTGGAGATCTATGTAGATTGGTGCGTTGTGACCAGATTGCTAAGGTTATGTCCTGTGGCTCTGTGGTGAGAGCGGAGCCAGGGTTGGCAAGTGTCCATTTAGAATAATTGAGATGAAGGATTTGATGAGACTATATAATGGACGATCCCTAGGTGTGGAGGTCCCATGAGGGATGTCGTGAAATGGGAGCCTTAGTCTCATGGCCAGCGTGGGAGAAATTCCCTATAAGTCTCAGTCTAGAATTGATGTGGGCCGAGGATGGTGGAGTCTTGTCAGTTGATTTAGCCATACTCCCCTGAGAGGGTAGAGTGGCGTGAGGATCAAAATCAGATGCGGTGTCCAAGTAAGGACTGACTCGAGAAGTGACAATGGTCAGTGTAAGAGTCAATGGATGAGCCATTGAGATTTAGAAGGAGATTATCAGGCCTGGTGAAGGAGTAGGAAAAAGAAAGTTGAGCAAGTAAGAATTTTCCCTTGACGAGTGATTGGTGGCTGGCAGATGGACTTTCACAGCTAGAGTATGCAAGTTGAGGTGAATCGAGAATGGCAAGAACCGTGTGCAGGCAAGCCCTTGGGTGGTCGATTATGATATACCCTTCCCCCAGTTGGATCTGGGCAAAGAGGAGATTTATGTGGGGACCAGAGTTGGTCCAGTAGTACTATTGGTGTTAAGCTTGCCAAATATGAGAGTGTTTGTGTGGAATTGTGGCAACCTGTAACACCCCTAATTTTTCTATAAATGTTTCAGGTATTTTTTGGGATTAAATATAATTATTAAGCATTTAAAAAGACTTAATGGGTTATTAAGAGAATTAAGGGATAATTAAATCAATTTAAAGTCCCCATATTAACCAAAGGGGTATGCCCAACTCAAATAGGCCCAAAGATCCAATTCCAAGACCTTTCGGCCCAAGCCCACTTCTAGAGTACGCATTAGGGTAATTTATGGATTTAAATGGGATAAATAAACCAATTAGAGGATAAATTGAAGATAATAAGAAATTCTAAAATTTTTAGAATAAACGCCTAAATGCGGTCTATCGCACGACCGCTATACCATAATAGCGGTCCCCATTCGACCGCTACTATGTTCCATGAATGGAGGTGTTAGAAGCACGGAAAAATTAGATTTTTTCCATCCCAATCTCTATGATTCGAAGCAACCTGGCATGGAAACCTAGTATAGGACTCTTGGGGTTCGATCATACTCTAATTTAGGACTCCTAGATCGATCTAATCCTTCAAACCCTAGCAAACCCTATAAATAGGACCCAGGTTCGACCTACACAAACCTTCGTTTTGGCTCGCGTAGTTCGACGGTAAGGAGACTTTATTTCAGGTTAGTTATTTAGAACATTATGTTTCTTTTAGTATTAACTAACATCCCTCCGAATTTCGTGGTAGGAGATCAAGTATCCAGGAAGTTAGAAGCCCCAGAAGTTACTGTTTTGGTGTAGTCTACGCAGGAAACAATGTGTCCGTCCAGAGAAGAAGAGGAGATTAGAAACCCTAAACGAGGTATTTTCAAGTCAAGTCTTTAGAACTTTTTGTTCCCCTTCGTGTCTTCTACCTACCCTCCAAATTTCATTGATTTAGGTCAAGTGGTTAAGGCGAACGAGGGACGGGAAGTTGCTGGTTTAGCATAGGACGTGCAGAAACTAGGGCGTCCTTCTAGTCCAAAATTTGAAGTTTAAAGCCTGTCACAAAGGTAGGTTATCTCATGAAATTAAACATCAAGTTAGGAGTAAAAACCCTCTGCTTCCATGTGATTTCATGCGGTATACACGGAGTATTTCTTGATTTACTATAACTGCGCATCTAGGTTATTTCTGCATGCATAATCCTGCACCTTCTAATTAAAGATAAGAACTTTGGCATGATCCATGTATTTTCATGCACCCTCTTCATTATAAACATGCTCTTACATGTAGTCCATTTATTTTCCATACTTTTTATGCATTTATTGCCCTAGGATAGGCCTTGCACTCGATAGCTATGTGCTATCTGATGCAGGATAGAAATGGTCTACCAAGGACTGCTAATATCTAATAGCGGTTCCCAAAGGACCGCTACTGTGTAAAAGCAGTCCCAAGAAGACTGCTACTATCAAAAACGGTCCTCATAAGACTGCCTTTATATTTTAATTTTTTGCACTTTTTAACTCTAAACATATTGCAGATTGACCCTATGATATATAGGTTAAGCCTAGGTAATTAGGTCTTATTCATAGTTGTGGCTTTAACTTTATGAACTTGGTTATATTGTTCATCCATCATGATAGATTTCATGTCCTTAATATGTTTTAAACCTATTTTAAACTTATGTTACTTTCATGCCAAAATCATATAGTTTGTATTAAATTGAATTTCCACATAGATTATGAGACTTGTTTTATGCATGTTTGATCGTTGTTTTTACACGATACACTCTCATCTTTGAGTCTTTCATAAGTACATAGTGCGTACTCCGGTGTGTGGCTATTAGTTACACTTTGCACATATTAGGCACACGATCTTGGACTTGTGATCATTTCCGTTAGATATTCCTTCCACCGGACTAGGTGATCTTGTTTCAAGGCCTCCGTAAGTCTCTGCGAGCCTAGGATTCCCACTAGGACGCCGAGCTAGTTGTACCCTCAAACCCCAATTATCTAGAAAGCACTTTACCGGTATTTTTTGTGTCCTAGATTGTAGCGGCCCTCAGGCGACCGCTACTGTCAAGTAGTGGTCATCCCGTGACCGCGTTAGTCCAGATTTCACCCCTGCGTTGACTCTTCTCACTCTTGTGTTGACTGTGTATAGAAACGGTCCTTCTCTGACTGCCTCTTCATAGAAATGGTCCTAGCATGATCGCCTCTCAAAGAAACGGCCCCGATATGACCGTTTTATGTCTAACTATTGATTAACCCAGGTTTTTTTTTGTAAAAAGGTGTGGGAGGTGGCAAGGAGCCACCACCAGCTTTATTTGATAGGAAAAAGAAATTACATGCGAATGCTAGGAATCCCTAGCTTATCCAGTTTGACAGCTCCCCGGACATCCCAGGGTAGGGACTGCTAGTTGAAGAAAAAAGAATTACAACGAGATTGAATAGCAAAATTGGCGAGGCGATCAGCAGCATGGTTGGTTTCTCTGAACACATGGGTAATTTTTCCAGTGCCACAAAAGTTTTGATTTCTCGGATTATAGTGATAATTTTCCAGGGGCAGGAGATAGTATCCGCGAGCACATCAACCAACATCTTGGAATCATATTCAATCAGGTTCAGTTGCCAGTGTAACACCTGCGCATATCTGAGGGCATCCAACAATGCCCTGACTTCGGCCATCAGACTATTGCTAGTACCATAGAAATGGGAGAAAGCAAAAAATGCATTTCCATCATGGTTTCTGAGGATGCCGCCTCCACCAGAGACGTTATCTAGTTTGCAAACTCCATCGGTATTAACTTCAGAGAATGGATAGGTGGGTGGCACCACTAGACAGTGCGATAGAGTCGCTGCGGAGGAGGAGTAGTTTGGATGCCAAAAGATATGAGAAGTTTCCTTTTCTGGCTGTCAGACTCCTGCAGAGAAGCTCGCGACATCACAAGCTTAACATTATCGATTAGCTTAGCCTTGATGATCTGCCCTGTACAGGATGAACCTTCATATCTGACTAGATTACGCGCCATCCATATTTCTCACAACAACGCACATACTGTGGTCTGGATAAAGAGTCCATGCAGGGAGGAAATCCTGCAGCCCATAAGGATTTGAGTAATGCACTGGAAACAATTCAGTTGGCAATTGGGTTGGGCCACACTAAAGCGACCCAAGAATTCCCAGATCGATGCATCCCATTCCACACAGAGAAAAATATGGTCCGCACATTCCTGTCTTGTATTCAAACAACAAGAACATATGGAGCACAAGTGAATGCCCAACCGCGCGACTCTGTCATCCGTTGGAAGGCTACTGTGTAGCACTGTCCAAGGGTGGACAGACCACTTGGGTGGGATGAAAGGGGACCACAGGCGCTTCCAATCGAAGAGTGGAGGGGTCGGAGCATGTTCGATCTTATAAATTGAAGAGGTGGAGAAGAGACCATTCGAAGTAGGAGTCCAGATATGCAGGTCTGGGGTGTCAAAGAAAGCCATTTCTGAAATTTTGCTGCTGATAGAGGTAGGAACAAAATCCGCAAGAAGCCTTTGTTGTTCCATAGTTGGTCTGGAGACGCCTTCTCTGATAGAGAGTAGACTGGAAATTTAATGACATCTGCTATCCTCAGGGATAAAAGAAGATAAAGGGCAATCTCCCATCCATATGTCATGCCAGAAGCTAATCGAGCCATTCCCAATAATCACTTTGCTGTGCTGTAGAACGAGCTCTTTAGCCCTGTGCTAGACATGATGAGCAGGTCCTTTAATAGATGAAAAATTTGCTGCAGTAAGGTGGTGCTCTCTGAGGTGCTTGGCTTTGAAGTAGGTGACCCACAGGGATGTGGTATGCAAAGCCCTCCAAAGCGTCTTAACACACATCACCAATTGCATGGTCCGGAGTGATAGGACACCCAGACCTCCGTCACTCACCGGATTTGTGATGGACTTCCAGGCTTTCCAGTGTCTTTTTGGTCCCTCCGTAGTGGTACCCTAGAAAAAATTTGCGAGTGCACTATCAATCAGTTTATGAATGCCCTAATGGACTGGAGTAATGGCCAAAGTATAAATTGGAATGGAAGTCAAGACATGCTTTATAAGAGTTGAGCGACCGCCCGGGGATAGTGGACTCACTCTTCAACCTTGGAGTTTCTTATTTATCATGGCAAGAATACTAGAAAAGAAGACCTTTTTGGATCTGCCGGAAATGAGAGGAATACCCAGATATTTGAGAGGAAAACATTGATGTGAGAAGCCAGTCAGGGAATGGACTTTGGCTTTCAGATTAGAGGTCGCCTGTAGGTAAAGAAGAAAACAACTTTTGGACACATTTATTTACTGACTAGAAGCTTGTTCATAAACCTTTAGCAGCCCCATAAGATTTCTGATTGATCTGGAATGACCATTTGCAAATAAAAGGATATCATCTGCAAAAAGTAAATGAGAAATACGCGGGCAGCCACGAGGGCCAATATAATATCCAATCTGATGCTCCACGAAGGCAATGGAGATGGAACGACTAAGGACTTCCTCCGCTAGGATGAAGAGGGAGGGCGCCAAAGGGTCACCCTGTCGGAGGCCCCTCGTAGATTTGAAGAAGCCCGCCATTTCGCCAATGACAAGGATTGAGAACCAGCAATTATGCAACAGAGGCTCAATCAAAGCCAAGACCGAGTTGGAGAAGCCAAATCGATGAAGAGCTGCCAGTAGAAAATCCCACTCCAAGCGATCTTAGGCCTTGACCATATCGATCTTAAAGATGACATTATTCCCATGGACTTTCCGACAAATATCGTGAACCATCTCCTGGGCAAGGTGAATGTTATCCACAATGTACCACCCCTTGATAAAAGCCCCTTGTTCCTCTGAGATACTTTTTGGTTAGATTTTAGCTAATCTGTCATTTAAGAGCTTGGAAAAGATTAACCCGGGGTTTGACCCAAGGGTTGATTTTCCTATTTTCCTAGATGGTCTATTGATTATCTAGAACCCTACACCTTGTTCAATAAGCTACTAATGAATTATAAAAGTTAAGGAATATGTCGTTATGCTGTTGGATTCTTTCCGTAGTATGACCTTGTCATTAAATCATCATTGATCTCATGATTTCAAGTTGGAACATTCTTGCCTTGAGAATGTTATCATGAACTTATTGTTGAATTGTACATTACTGGCCGAACTTTATTGATATTTCTCGTGGAAGTAGCTTGATTTATAATGTAAAGATGCAGATCGGGCACTGATTGTGTCACGCACCGAGCGCGGAAGGTACCCGGAGATGCGCGACGAATTTATATCAATCATGTCCATCAGAGTAGTAGCGTATTCGACACAAAGACAGAGTGCGCAAATATAAAGATAACCCAATCCATTAATTCCTTTAATAAGAATATGTCTATTACAAACCCTTGCAGATACTAGACTCAATAAAAGAAAGGTACAATTCTGACTCAAGAAAATATAGAAAAGACATGACTGATGGACGCTTGAATAGCTCTAACTCTTTCACTCTTGACCATCCCCTTCAGATTGAGTTCCCTCATCGTCGGACTTACCTGAAAAGTATGGAAACACTGAGTGAGCGAACGCTCAGTAGGAAATTATATCTCAAGAACTAGCAAGGGGTTCAAGTAATTACACTTTCCATGAATGCACTATAGCTATGCATGCTCGCAAAACGACAAGATAGAGAGAGTGGATAACAATAAGATAGCAGGAAGTACTAGTCATGAACTTTCAAGAACTTATATCAAAAGATATCAAGATATTTAAGCAAGTAAACTTATCATGTCATGTTGGAATTTGACTATTATGTTTCAAGCAAGCAAGTACACAATTACCCTTTCTCGGGCCACGCAAGTCATGTAATATCAAGTCAAGTACAAGATTTGTGGAATGTTCAATCAAGCTAGTCATGCACTTCGGTATAATGTCAATACCGTGATCAATCAACTCCCATGGGCACAAGTACTTTCGGGTGCTCCTCCCAAGACCAGATCGGGCCCTATATGCGCAGGCATTAATCATGTATTTTTAACATCCACTTTTGTATATAGCCAATATGGAATTTCAAGGATAAAGCTTGTAGACACGTAGGATAGACTTTGATAGAATAGAGTCTAAAAATATGACACTTGACATAGTTAGGCGATAATAACGGTACAATCACGATTATCGATAAAAAAACTAGGTGGAATTGGTTCCCTAACTTAGGTACCATGACAAATAAGTATGGACATTCTTTATATAGAATTGAGGTCCACAAGAACATCAAGTTTAATATAGAATTGGGGTTTACAAGAACATCATAACAATGTTGATATAGAATTGGGGTTTACAAGAACATCATAACAATGTCATGCTTTATCCCGTTCATTAAGATAATTCTCATATCATACACATGGCATGGCATGAGGGCCGGTATACCATGTTTCTATAGAGTGACATGGCAAAGATTGTGTAATGGGTTTTTATGGTACAACCAGCTCAGTCGGCTTTGAGGGAATCCAAGGCTCGAGGAGTCTTACGGAGGTCTCTATGACTAACTCGCTAGTCCAAAGGAACGGAATGTCCAATGGAGAGCTTGTATGTCACTGAGAGTTAATGGGTAAACGATAAAACATCATGAAACATGGGACTATATTCATGGACTGGAATATAGTGCCGATATATATATATATATATATATATATATATATATATATATATATATATACATATGAAACCCTCGGTTAACAGTAACAGCGAAAATAATAACTCAGGAAAGTAGCGACTTAGGTAAAGTCGTTTTTAATGAAATTAACGCCTTTTACAAGGGCGTTTAATGACAATTTTGACGACTTATACATCAGTCGTCCATTCTGTATTTCTATTTTTGCAGAATTTAGATAATATGGAATTTTAGCAAAAAAACGCGCCCTGGACAGGGGCGTTACTTTTCAATTGGCGCCCTGATCTGGGGCGTCAGTTCAGTAGGAGACGACCTAGACAAGGTCGTGAATTCAAGAATTTACCAATTTTTAGATAATAAAATTTCAAGAAAGAGGGTACAGGATCATGACAGGAAAAATAGCAGGATTTCACAGGTATACTCATGCAACATATTATATTCATGGTTACATAGCTATTAAATTTTAAACGTGGGTATTTATTAATTACATGAAATTGACGACTTCTAGCAGGGCGTCAAAACAATAATTAGCGCCCTAGTGTGGGTCGCTTCTTTAAATTAGCGCCCTTGTCAAGGGCGTTCCCTTTTGAAATTACATAGAAACCATCTGAAACCACAATAAAACTATATGCATGCACGACTGATGATATTATTAAGATCTTAAGCTAGTTTGGGCTACGATCTTGAGAAAACCTACCTTGATTAAGATCTGGGTGATGATTCGTGGAGAAAGTTGAAGAACAACGTCACTCTGTTATATACAGAGTATTCTGGGATTTATCTGATCAGCAGGTACCGAGATAGAGAGGTTGAGAGAATGTGATTCCTACGCGTAGCTTGCTTTGGATGAAAAATCTCGTTCTTCAGTAGGTCAAGAAGGCTTTCCTACAGAGAAATAAGATGAAGAATCATTAGTTTTTTCTTCATAATATTTAACTGAAGGCAGAGGAAGAAGAACGACGTGGATGAAGAACCCACGATCTTCTCTTTGACAAAAGAGTTACTACCTACTGTAGACTTCCTACATGAAATAAGACGAAGACATTAGTTTTCTTCATCATACATAACCGAAGGCGAAGGTAAAGCAAATGAAGAATAAACTTACGTTCTTCACAGATGACAGCAGCAACAGAGCAAAACTTCCTTCGATCAAATAGCTTTTAGGGTTCGATGGACAAGGTTATTTATAGGATTTTGGGGATCCTAAGAGGGTTAGAGTTGTATTGGAAGTAATACTTCCATGATAGAGTCATTACCCTACTCAATCTTCCTCGTAGTTATCCAGAAACTCGCTCTGGATAGTCTCCTGGGTCGAACGAAACTCGAACTGGATTCACGTCCTAAGTGAGAGCGTTAATTTAAATTGACGCCTTGTCAAGCGTCATTTCTCATGTGAAACACGTCCAGGTAGAGGGCGTCACTTATACTTGCCCCTTTTTATTTATGTTGGCCGCTGAGAATTGACGACCTCATCTGTTGGCGTCCTTTCTGGAATTCGCGCCTTGTATAAGGGCGTTTCTTCTTGAAGTAGCGCCTTGACCCAAGGCGTTATTTTCCTTCTGGCTTATTCTTATGCGTTTAGGCTTTCATCATCTATTTACTCATCTTTTATTTTTATTTTCCAAAATCTTTATTTTTCCAGGGTTGCTACACCCTCCCCCACTTAAAAGAATTTGGTCCCCAAATTCCATAGTATATATATGTGGAGAGTGTAGAGTATATACCTTAAAATAATTCTGGAAATTGCTTCCTCATGAATTCCTCGGTCTCCCATGTGGCTTCATGATCGGAACTCTTATTCCATTGTACTTTTAGCATGGGAATAACCTTATTCCTTAGAGTACGTACTTCACGATCTAGTATCTTTATGGGCTTCTGTTCATATGTGAGATCCTTCTGGATAACTAAGTCTCCATGTTCAATAATATGTGATGGATCGTGTACATACTTCTTCAACATAGATATGTGGAATACATTATGCACTTCAGACAATTGAGGAGGCAATGCGATGCGATAAGCAACCTCGCCAACTCTTTCCAATATCTCAAAAGGTCCAATAAACCTTGGTGTAAGTTTACCTTTAACACCAAATCTCCTTATTCCACGTCCAGGTGATATCTTGAGAAATACATGATCTCCGACTTGGAATTCAAGATCTCTCCTTCTAGTGTCAGCATAAGTCTTTTGCCTAGACTGAGCTACTTGCAGTCTTTCTCTAATCAACTGTATCTTCTCGGTGGTATCCCTTACCATATCTGGACCTAATAGTTATTTTTCTCCAACTTCGTCCCAGCATAAGGGTGATCGGCAACTCCTTCCGTATAAAGCTTCGAAAGGTGCCATTTGTATACTTGCATGGTAGCTATTATTGTATGCAAATTCAACCATCGGCAAGTGATCATGCCAGCTTCCATCGAAATCAATGATGCAAGCTCTGAGCATATCTTCAACCACCTGATTAGTTCTCTCGGTCTGACCATCCGTTTGAGGATGAAAAGCTGTACTAAAGTTAAGCCTTGTTCCCAACGAATGTTGTAGTCCCTTCCAAAAATGAGAAGTAAAACGGGGATCTCTGTCAGACACGATTGAAATAGGAATACCATGTAATCTGACTATTTCCTTGATGTATAATGCAGCCAAAACATCAACTGACCATCGGCTTTTTATTGGCAAGAAATGCGCCGATTTAGTCAATCGGTCAATAATAACCCATATTCCATCATGTCCTCCTTTTGATTTAGATAAACCCATGATGAAATCCATACTAATATTCTCCCACTTCCATTTGGGAATATCTAGAGGATGTAATTTTCAGCAGGCTTTTGGTGTTCCGCCTTGACCTGTTGGCAAGTGAGACAACGTGATACATAGTCTGCTATTTCCCTTTTCATGTTGGGCCACCAAAAATTCCTCTTCACATCTTGGTACATTTTGGTCGATCCAGGATGAATCGTGTACCTTGATCTATGAGCTTCATCTAAGATCTTCTTCTTTAACTCGGGACAATCCGGTATGCAAGTTCTATTCCTGAACATTAATCTTCCTTCACAAGTTATTTGGAAATCAGATTGTCTTTCCAGTTTGCCTTTGATCTCTACTAATATTGGGTCATTATCTTGAAGTGCTTGTATTTCAGCTAATAGGTCTGGATGAATGCTTATATGAGATAATGTGACACATTGAAAGTCTGTGTCCATGCTTATATTGAGTTCAGAGAATTGCTCCAGCAATTTCCATTCTTGAATCATACAATTGGCTAACAGTGCTCTCGGCTTTCGACTAAGGGCATCTGCTACATGGTTACCCTTTCCGGGATGATATTGTATATTGAAGTCGAAGTCCTTGAGATATTCTAGCCAACGTCTTTGCCTCATATTTAGTTCCTTTTGTGAAAAGAGATACTTGAGACTCTTGTGATCAGAGTATACAGTAAACTGTACTCTGTAAAGATAATGTCTCCATATTTTGAGTGTAAATACCACCGCGGCCAATTCTAAGTCATGGACGGGGTAGTTCTCTTCATGCTTCTTCAATTGACGAGAAGAATAAGCTATAACCTTTCCTTGTTGCATTAGAACACATCCGAGGCCAATGCCAGAAGCATCAGTGTATACCTCAAATTTCTCTCCTTCCATCGGTAACGCTAAGACAGGAGCTGTAGTAAGATGATCCTTGAGAGTTTGGAAGCTTCTTTCACATTCCTCACTCCATTCATAACGGATCTCCTTGCGAGTTAACCTCGTAAGTGGTATGGCGATTTTAGAGAAATCCTTGATGAATCGCCTGTAATAGCCGGCAAGACCTAAGAAACTTCGGATCTCGCTAGCATTGGTCGGTCTTTCCCAATTCTTCACAGCTTCAACCTTTGATGGATCTACAGATAATCCATCCTTTGATATCACATGTCCGAGGAAAGTTACTTCTTCAAGCCAGAACTCACACTTGCTGAGCTTGACATATAATTGGTTTGTCCTCATTATTTGTAATGAAATCCTTAAATGCTCCTCATGCTCTTCCTTAGTCTTGGAATATATTAATATATCATCAATAAAAACCACCACGAATTGATCCAAATAAGGCCTGAATATACTATTCATTAACTGCATAAAGGCAGCAGGGGCATTTGTTAGTCCGAAAGGCATAACAACAAATTCATAATGGCCATACCTGCTTCTGAATGCAGTCTTATGAATGTCATCATCCTTGATTTTTAGTTGATGATATCCCGACCTGAGATCAATCTTTGAAAAATACATGGATCCAGATATTTGATCAAATAACTCATCGATTCTCGGCAGTGGATACTTGTTCTCGATAGTGAGATGATTCAACTGTCGATAGTCGATGCATAGTCTCATGGATCCATCCTTCTTCTTTACAAATAGCACAGGCGCTCCCCACGGGGAAGTACTCGGTCTAATGAATCCTTTCTTAAGAAGTTCCATTAATTGCTCCTTTAACTCCTTGAGTTCAGCAGGGGACATTCTATAAGGTGCCTTAGATACAGGTCCAGCACCAGGGACTAAGTCGATGGTGAATGCCACTTCTCTCTGTGGGGGTAATCCAGGCAAATCTTCCGGAAACACATCCGGAAATTCTTGCACAACTGGGATATCTTCTATCTTAGTTTCCTTAGCCTCCTTAATCGTGACAAATGCAAGGAAAGATACACATCCTTTCCGTATTAGCTTGCTAGCTCGGAGAGCCGAAATAAGAGGTGACTCGCTCCGACTCTTAGGGCTAGAATAGACTAGTTCTGGAAAGTCCTTGAAAGTAACCTTGCTATTGCGGCAATCAACTGTTGCCTGGTATTTGGATAACCAATCCACTCCTAGTATGACATCATACTCTTTTAGATCTAAACATATGAGATCGATAGGAAGATTTCTTCCTTTTACCAAGACTTCACAGTTTTGATAATGGTGAGTAATATCGGTTTCGTTTCCGAGAGGAGTAGATAAAATTATTTTCATCCATTCCGGTTCCATAGGTAGTGGGTTAGCAAACTTCTTGGAAATAAAAGAATGTGATGCACCTGTATCAAATAAGACATGTGCATACTTGGAACAAACTTTCAGTGTACCTTCTACTAGTCCGCCTTCTTCTTCTTCGGTCTCCTTGATTGCGTGAAGACGAGTGTTCTTGGTTATCGGGCGCTTTCCGTCACCGGTTTGATCATTAAGTAATGGGCAATCGGGAATCCGATGCTCACGGCTCCCGCAACGGAGACATGCTCCAAGTTTCCTCCAGCACTCTTCGGCTTTATGACCAGCCTTGTCACAATGCTTGCATATTATATTCGAAGGTGTAGTAGTGATAGAGAAGGGCTTGGTCTTCTTAAATTTTTGGTCTTGAGAAGAAGTACCTCCAGTGCTAGGCCTCTTCTTGAAGTTGGGTTTAAAGGAACCCGAACTTGTAACTTGTTCCTTCTTATCCTTCCCACGGATTCTATCTGATAGCTCCGTGGCATCTTCTAACAATTGAGCTCGGCGTACTATCTCTGAGTAGACCTGAATATCCATTGGCGCCAGCTGGGTAATATATTGGGGCCTGAGCCCATTAAGGAACCTCTTAGCTTTCATCTTCTCGGTGCTAACTAAGTGCTTAGCATACCGAGACAATCTAGAGAATTGTGCCTCGTACTCCGCCACCGATAATGACCGTTGCTTGAGTGCGGCAAATTCGGTAGCTTTCTTTTCTTGGACTCGGTCTGAAAAATATTTATTGTTGAAATGTTCAACAAATTCTTCCCAAGTAATTTGGTCTTGATTTATAGTAGCTTCGACTGACTCCCACCAGCATCGGACATCCCTTTCTAGTTGGAAAGTAGCTAATAAGACTTTATCTTGATCCGTGCACTGCATAACACGGAATATACGCTCCGTCTCCCTAATCCAGTGTTCTGCGTCATCCGGATCAGTAGAACCCATGAATTTGGGAGGGTTCATGTTCTTGAAGACTTGGTGGAGACTTCCGGCTCGTTGTGCACCTCCCTGTGCTACTTGTTGCAGCACTTGGGTCATGCCTTGGAGTGTACGCTGCATGTTGCGCCACTGAGCACGTTCGGCAGCCATTATCCTACAATTACCATAACTATGTTAGTGTATACTCGCGTTAAGGGCTTTTAAGTTTTTATGTTAACCCAACCCTTGGTTCTACCCAATCTCACTGGTTAAAGATTTGAACCTATCCTTGGACTTGGGTTTTCCTAGGAATTGAATACCCTAGGCTCTGATACCACAAAAACTGTCACGCCCCGAGCGCGGAAGGTACCCGGAGATGCGCGACGAGTTTATATCAATCATGTCAATCAGAGTAGTAGCGTATTCGACACAAAGACAGAGTGCGCAAATATAAAGATAACCCAATCCATTAATTCCTTTAATAAGAATATGTCTATTACAAACCCTTGCAGATACTAGACTCAATAAAAGAAAGGTACAATTCTGACTCAAGAAAATATAGAAAAGACAGGACTGATGGACGCTTGAATAGCTCTAACTCTTTCACTCTTGACCATCCCCTTCAGATTGAGTTCCCTCATCGTCGGACTTACCTGAAAAGTATGGAAACACTGAGTGAGCGAACGCTCAGTAGGAAATTATATCTCAAGAACTAGCAAGGGGTTCAAGTAATTACACTTTCCATGAATGCACTATAGCTATGCATGCTCGCAAAACGACAAGGTAGAGAGAGTGGATAACAATAAGATAGCAGGAAGTACTAGTCATAACTTTCAAGAACTTATATCAAAAGATATCAAGATATTCAAGCAAGTAAACTCATCATGTCATGTTGGAATTTGGCTATTATGTTTCAAGCAAGCAAGTACACAATTACCCTTTCTCGGGCCACGCAAGTCATGTAATATCAAGTCAAGTACAAGATTTGTGGAATGTTCAATCAAGCTAGTCATGCACTTCGGTATAATGCCAATACTGTGATCAATCAACTCCCATGGGCACAAGTACTTTCGGGTGCTCCTCCCAGGACCAGATCGGGCCCTATATGCGCAGGCATTAATCATGTATTTTTAACATCCACTTTTGTATATAGCCAATATGGAATTTCAAGGATAAAGCTTGTAGACACGTAGGATAGACTTTGATAGAATAGAGTCCAAAAATATGACACTTGACATAGTTAGGCGATAATAACGGTACAATCACGATTATCGATAAAAAAACTAGGTGAATTGGTTCCCTAACTTGGGTACCATGACAAACAAGTATGGACATTCTTTATATAGAATTGAGGTCCACAAGAACATCAAGTTTAATATAGAATTGGGGTTTACAAGAACATCATAACAATGTTGATATAGAATTGGGGTTTACAAGAACATCATAACAATGTCATGCTTTACCCCGTTCATTAAGATAATTCTCATATCATACACATGGCATGGCATGAGGGCCGGTATACCATGTTTCTATAGAGTGACATGGCAAAGATTGTGTAATGGGTTTTTATGGTACAACCAGCTCAGTCGGCCTTGAGGGAATCCAAGGCTCGAGGAGTCTTACGGAGGTCTCTATGACTAACTCGCTAGTCCAAAGGAACGGAATGTCCAATGGAGAGCTTGTATGTCACTGAGAGTTAATGGGTAAACGATAAAACATCATGAAACATGGGACTATATTCACGGACTGGAATATAGTGCCGAAATATATAGATATATATATATATATATATACATATGAAACCCTCGGTTAACAGTAACAGCGAAAATAATAACTCAGGAAAGTAGCGACTTAGGTAAAGTCATTTTTAATGAAATTAACGCCTTTTACAAGGGCGTTTAATTACAATTTTGACGACTTATACAGCAGTCGTCCATTCTGTATTTCTATTTTTGCAGAATTTAGATAATATGGAATTTTAGCAAAAAAACGTGCCCTGGACAGGGGCGTTACTTTTCAATTAGCGCCCTGATCTGGGGCGTCAGTTCAGTAGGAGACGACCTAGACAAGGTCGTGAATTCAAGAATTTACCAATTTTCAGATAATAAAATTTCAGGAAAGAGGGTACATGATCATGACAGGAAAAATAGCAGGATTTCACAGGTATACTCATGCAACATATTATATTCATGGTTACATAGCTATTAAATTTTAAACGTGGGTATTTATTAATTACATGAAATTGACGACTTCTAGCAGGGCGTCAAAACAATAATTAGCGCCCTAGTGTGGGTCGCTTCTTTAAATTAGCGCCCTTGTCAAGGGCGTTCCCTTTTGAAATTACATAGAAACCATCTGAAACCATAATAAAACTATATGCATGCACGACTGATGATATTATTAAGATCTTAAGCTAGTTTGGGGTACGATCTTGAGAAAACCTACCTTGATTAAGATCTGGGTGATGATTCGTGGAGAAAGTTGAAGAACAACGTCACTCTGTTATATACAGAGTATTCTGGGATTTATCTGATCAGCAGGTACCGAGATAGAGAGGTTGAGAGAATGTGATTCCTACGCGTAGCTTGCTTTGGATGAAAAATCTCGTTCTTCAGTAGGTCAAGAAGGCTTTCCTACAGAGAAATAAGATGAAGAATCATTAGTTTTTTCTTCATAATATTTAACTGAAGGCAGAGGAAGAAGAACGACGTGGATGAAGAACCCACGATCTTCTCTTTGACAAAAGAGTTACTACCTACTGTAGACTTCCTACATGAAATAAGATGAAGACATTAGTTTTCTTCATCATACATAACCGAAGGCGAAGGTAAAGCAAATGAAGAACAAACTTACGTTCTTCACGGATGACAGCAGCAACGGAGCAAAACTTCCTTCGACCAAATAGCTTTTAGGGTTCGATGGACAAGGTTATTTATAGGATTTTGGGGATCCTAAGAGGGTTAGAGTTGTATTGGAAGTAATACTTCCATGACAGAGTCATTACCCTACTCAATCTTCCTCGTAGTTATCCAGAAACTCGCTCTGGATAGTCTCCTGGGTCGAATGAAACTCGAACTGGATTCACGTCCTAAGTGAGGGTGTTAATTTAAATTGATGCCTTGTCAAGCGTCATTTCTCATGTGAAACGCGTCCAGGTAGAGGGCGTCACTTATACTTGCCCCTTTTTATTTATGTTGGCCGCTGAGAATTGACGACCTCATCTGTTGGCGTCCTTTCTGGAATTCGCGCCTTGTATAAGGGCGTTTCTTCTTGAAGTAGCGCCTTGACCCAAGGCGTTATTTTCCTTCTGGCTTATTCTTATGCGTTTAGGCTTTCATCATCTATTTACTCATCTTTTATTTTTATTTTCCAAAATCTTTATTTTTCCAGGGTTGCTACAGATTGTGTCCAAGGGCTCCATGCTAGCTCCCTCGATTGATTTTTGGAAACGTGATGAAAACCACGGGGTATGATGATACTGGCGTCGCATTACGCTGGGAGTACTTATTTTTATAGACGAGTGAAAATCACGAGACAATCTAGTGAAATTACATTCTTACGTGTTAAGTGACTTTCTAGTGCATAGCCTTTATGGTTATGAAAAGTGCATTCTCGTTACATTCTTGTTTGTGAAAGGTCATATTTACATTCATGCTATATTCTTGCTTGATCATATTCCTAATCTATATGAACTCTCATATCTTATCTTAATCATATCTTGTTACTTGTGTTACTTTGGTTTACAACATGTTTTACCGTAGTTCATTTCTCTTATTTCCTAGACCTAAAATGTTAAATACTTAAACATTACCTTCATGTTGATACGGAGATACCTACTAGGCAAGTGTGCTGATTCCCTACTTTTCCAATCTTTTTAGGACATTCTAGCGGGTCGGATTTAGATTATTCAAGTGATGGATCCGAGAGCGATTGATGGTTCGAGAGAAGCCGTAGTTAGTCTAGTCAAGAGTCAATTATGAAAATTTTACTTTATTGAGTCTAGTTAGTCAAAGAGTCATTGTACACATTTCATTATGATTCAATAAAGTTAATGTTTTTGGAATATACCCTCTTGTGTTCACTTTTATGTGTGAATGATTAGCGCTCTGATTGTTATTATCACTTGAGGCTTCTCTTGCTGTCTGTTCACGTTTCCGATTAGTTCCGCTGCATAATCTCGGGGCGCGACAGTTATAGTGGTATCAGAGCCTAGGCATAATTAAGTACTAGGAAAATGTCATGTCATATGCTAAGTCCAAGGATTAAGGATCCACACCTATGAACTAGGAAAGAAATTCCGAACCCATGAGAGATCGGGTAGAGCCCGGGATGAGATAGTTAATTAGAAATTATCTCTAGGTTAATTTCTATCGATTCCATAGGAATTAATTACTTGTTTATTTCTACAGGCACTTTACTCTTACAATGGTCGCTAAACGTGCCGCAAATCATGCTAATTGGGAAGCGATGCAACAAACAGTTGTGGGTCTTACCCAAGCCCTACAAATGGTGTCCCAAGCTGGCGTGAGAGCTGGCGCGGGTAACTTGCACGGGAATTTCTGGAGTATGAACCCTCCGAGGTTCTCTGGGTCCTCCAACCCAGACGAAGCGGAGAATTGGATCGATGAGATGAACATAATTTTCGATGTCATGCAATGCACCGACCAAGAGAAGGTCCGTCTCGCCACATTCCAACTGAACAAAGACGCCTGTACTTGGTGGAAGGCACAACCTCGAAATGATCAACTTACCTGGGAGGAATTTCTTACACTCTTCTATGCAAAGTACTTCTCCGAGCACGTCAAAGAAAGAAAGGCCGCCGAATTTGCCTCTCTTCGCCAAGGCATGATATCCGTGGCAGAATATGAACTTCAATTCCCTCGACTGGCACCATTTCCTCCTCACTTGGTTAGCACGGATCTCTTAAAAGCTAATCGATTTATGGATGGTATAAGGCCCAGCTTTATTCAACAACTTGGGCCTCAAAATATCTGTACATATGCGGAGATGGTCCAACGGGTCGGCAATCACCCCCCTCTAGATCCACACTTAGTGGAGGCGTCCATCTAACCCAACACTTGGTATCAGAGCCTAACTCTTCTGCAGGGACTCATCGCCCGAAGAGAATAGGCAGAGATGGATGCTCGAGGGATGATTGCCGAAGGTTACTCAACAACGAAGCCCCCATTCTTTGATGGATCAAACTACGCATACTGGAAGAACCGTATGCAAGTGTTCCTCAGGGCTAAGGATTATGAGATTTGGAAGATTGTCAGCAAGGGACCTTATGAGCTGTCCCCGAATGAAGATGTATGGACCAAGGAGGAGATCAGAAGGTCCACGCTGAATTGGAGTGCTACAAATGCTATCCAGTGCGCTCTGCATCTTACAGAATTCTCCCGTGTGTCTGCTTGCAAATCAGCTAAGGAGATGTGGGATGCGCTGGAAGTAATTCATGAAGGTACATCTCAAGTAAGAGAGCAGAAGGCCAATCTTCTTGTATCTGAGTATGAAGCCTTCAAGATGAAGTAGAACGAGTCCATCAGCGAAATGTACGCTCGGCTGACTGTCATAACCAATGGCCTCAGAGGTTTTGGGAAACCTCAGACAGAGTATGATGTAGTGAGGAAAATTCTGCGCTCCCTGACTCCCATTTGGCACACCAAAGTAACAGTGATGGAGGAGTCAAGGGACTTGCGTAATACTAAAGCTGATGAGCTGATTAGCTCACTAATGGCATATGAGATAAACATGCCAAGGACAGATGAAGCCGAGAGGAAGAAGAAGCCGATAGCGCTGAAGGCTAGTTCCAGCAAATCAACAAAATCCAGCTCCAGCAGCTCTTCATCATCAGAGGAGAGCCTAAATGAAGAAGAAGATGTGACTCGATCTGAGATAGCCATGATGACTAGAGAGTTCAGGCGATTTCTCAGAAAGGGAGCAGGACGGTTCGGCCAGAAGAAATACAATGGTGGCCGAAAGGATAAAAGGTATAAATCTAAATCTGCAAAGAAAAATGAAGCTAATGTCTATTATCAATGCAGGAAACCAGGGCATCTGAAAGCTGACTGTCCAGACAATCAGAAACATAAGGACATGTCAAAGAAGAAAACCAAGAAGGGAAGAGCTATGATCAGCACATGGAGTGATGAAGATGAATGCTCTTTCAGCAGCAGCTCAGATAGTGAAGCCGAATCTGAACAGCCCATTTGCCTTTCTTTGTCCCCCTTTTTTTGGCAATGCGGCGTTTATCAACTTCATCCACCGCGTTGAAGTTATGGAACTTAGAATTACCTACCTCCACCAGAGCATTATCACCCCCATGTGCAAAGTTCAGAAGATGCTTCGTCCGGCCATCCACACAGGGACGAACTCCATGTTCGCTAACTCCAAATGCCCCATGTGGCCCTTGAACAACAGCAACACAAGTCATAGCGCCATTTTGTGCTCCAAGAACCCCAGCCTTGACAGAAGGTGGCAGCTCAGCGCCATCCACACACTTGGCAAGGACAACATCGCAGGCATGGTCTGCCCCCAAGGCATCATTGGAAGCAGCATGTGTGACGACCCGAGATCCGGATACCGGGAGGAACCCGATACCATTCGAATCCCGGCCCGCCGCCCACGAGCGGGAGGCTCGGAAGGGCTAAAAAGGAGTGTGGAGGTACAAGGAAATAGGAAATAAGGCAGGACAATTCAATAATTAACAGAAATTAACAACTACAGCTGCAACAGAGTCTAGTCCAACAGAAAGTACAGTCTAAAGTAGTAAAAACGTACCACATGCCAAGTGAACACTCGGCCCGGTAAGCTGGCAACTAAGAACCTCCGCACAGCACCCTCGAACCTCGAGACAGAACTGTCGCACCTGAAACGCAGGGGTGAGCCTCCTGTCACTGGCCCAGTAGGGATCTCGCGGAACCCCAACTGAGAAAGAACGGCAGAAGGAAAGCTACGCTAGCAAGACAGCAACGGAAAGAAGTAACTACGAAAGCAGGAAAGTAACTACGGTGGCCGGTAAAACCTCGGCACTACAGCTACTCCTACTGTACCAGAACACACCCCAGACTAACGGCCAAGGGCTACCAAACTACACTAGAACCAGTCACACGGTACAAAAATCGACACACGTGCCACGGCGAGACAACCGAAACTCAACGGTCAACGCGACCAAAAACCCGAAGGTCGAAGTCATGCGACTGACAGTCTATCACTCTCTATCCAGAACATGAGTACCTCCCACTAGAAGAACGACCGGATGCATCCCCTGACGTCTTACACCGCGTCACAAGTGTCTAGCTACGACGCCCTAGGCGTGAGACTCAGACACACACAGTAACCAGTACCACAACAAGGACTAGCTGGGGTCACGCTCGTCAGCGCGTGTCCTAAGCCCCCAACTACGTGTGCACACACAGACCATCTGCTCTAGGTCGGGTCCTCTAGCTGGTTTTCCCCCCCACCGGACTCTGGTGGCAAAGGCAAGGGGCCGACGGAAACCAGCCTAAAAACCGCGTCTCATCGGGTCGCGCTCTCCACCACTCCCAGGTGGGTCCGCACATGCGTGCGCAGGAAGCTACGACTAGTGGAGGATCACTGAGAGAGTAGACTCTCAAGACAACGGAAAATAACATCCGAACTTGACGAAGTACGGGGGCCGTCCCACGTACCAGCACCATCGCACGGTGACCACGGTCGGAGAAGAAACGGACGCACCGCCCACGGCCAAACACATGACCCACTCGGGGATCATCTTCCAGGAAGACTCACGACATGCGGAGGAACTCCACCGCGCACACACCGATACACGGTGACTCGATCGAGCGAGAACACGGAAACCCGAAACACCTGGGGTCACCCGGACCCACCAAGCCCATGGGCACGCTAATCAAGGTAAACGGAACCTCCGGACACCCAAAGACACGGTCACGGAACTCCACGGGGTGTCTGGGACACACACGGCCCAAGAGGAACACCAGACGACATGACAGATCGCGCTAGGGGTCCCTAGCGCGACAAGGAAGAATGCGCTAGGACCCCCTAGCGCGACAGGGAAGAACGCGCTAGGACCTCCTAGCGCGACAAGACAGGTCGCGCTAGGGACCCCTAGCGCGACAAGGAAGATTGCGCTAGGAACCCCTAGCGCGACAAGGCAGATCGCGCTAGGACCCCATAGCGCGATCGGAACCACCCTACTGCTCATCTTCTCCGATGAACGCGCCCCATCGGGGCAGCGCGACCATCAAGAACGCGCTACTGGAGCATAGCGCGTTCTCAGTCCGCGCCCGAAAATGGTGGAAACCGCGGGAAAAACCATTCCACGCCCCGTTCACCCCCAGGTGAAGGGGAAACAAAAGGGAAAACATTCCCCAAGCCCCTAGTCATGCATCTAAACCCCTGGATCGCCCAAAAACACGGTAAAACGAGAGATCCGGCTCACACCTCAAAAACATGCATTTTCTCCAAATTGCCCCGTTTAGCCCGCTCGGCTCACCACGGCCTACAAAACTCGCGGGAAATGAAGTACGCGGGTTGAGGGTCCATCTCCCTACCTCCACCAAAGATTCGACGCGCCATGGATGCCGATCCACGAAGAAAATGCCGTTGAAGCCTCGCCGTTCCACGAACCCACGGCCGAGCTTCACCACGCCTCCACTACCTCGATCCTCATCCATCCTCGCCCGCGCCGTCCCCGCCTCGCCCACGCTCCACCCCGTCGGCCGCCGGAGAGAGAGGGAGAGAGGAGAGAGCGTGAGAAGAGAGAGGGAGAGAAGAGAGAAATGAGAGGGGAGAGAGAAAAAGGAGGTTATATAGAAAATCCGGAAATTCTCAAAAATATCGAAAAATAGAAAATCACGTTTCCGCGATCTTCGGAACGCACCGATCGCAACGGTAGCACTCGCGCCCTGGTGAACATCCCGGTTCACCCGTAACGAGATTCCGAAGGAATTATCGAAACACACACCGAGAATCAGAAAACACACGCGGAAAAGCCGCGGAACGTTTCCGGGCCTCCGCAACAACTCCGGATCGCGCCGATCCAAACACGAAAGATGTCTGAAACGAAATTTCGGACACAACGGAGTCGGACACTCCAAGAAACCAGATCCGGGACCCATGAACAAGGATCCGAAAAATCCGGGGCATTACAGCATGGACCACCACCAAGGCAGCAGCCTTTGGGACGCAAGCAGCAGCAAGGCCATTATCATCATGTGGCGGGTCCAAGTGGCCAGCAGCGCCCAAGCTAAACCGGTCAAGGGGCTGCGCATGCACATGCTGGAAAGCATTCGATGGGGCCTCTCCTTCATTGAGGATGGTGCGCTGAAAGGAAGAACGTGGGATGCCTAGAGGGCCCGTCTCCTCACATGGAGGTTGTTGAGTTGAATGCGCAAGTGACTTTATTGCAGCATGTGAAGTCAATATATGTTTAGTTGAATGCGCCCCATGAACTCCAATAATTGCAGCATGTGACTTTTCTAAGAAAGGATGTTGGTGGGCTGCCTCTTCACATGGATGTTGAAGAGTTTTGTGTTCAGCAAGAAAGCCATCTGAATGCAAAGATTCCTTGCAAGGATGCGCACCATGTGGAGTGGGAGAAAGTGGGAAACATAGTGGGACCACCTCTCCACATGGTGGTTGTTGGTTTTTGTCTATAGCACAATAGTCATCCGGAGACAAGTGCTCCTTACATAATTGAGATGCTAAAATAGTAGCAAGTGGCTCTTCAAAGATAGGTTGTTGGTGGGCTCCCTTCAAGGATTTTGACAAATCCGCAAGAGGACAAGGTGACAAAGTACCTTTAGGATTAGTGGCATCCATCACCGCCGAATGCCTCTCAAAAGCTTTGGTGGTGGTTAATATCTTAGCCTTAATCTCCTCTTTGTAGTGGGAGTTGGTTGGAAAGTTTTGCAAAGGAGGTTCCGGCTCTACATGGCATAGGTCAGGATTGGTAACCTGGTTGGCCTCGGACTGAGTCACAAACTCATGACTCTGAGACCTCTGAACCGCAGGGGCTTTGAGAGGTTCAGAGATCTGAGTTGCTGCAACTCCAAGGCTCTCCAGAGACCCATCTGCCTCCGAATTCAGAACTTGAAAGGAGTTGTGAAAATGCATGTATGCTGAAGAGGGAATAGAACGCTCCTTGAGTTTGTAGACCTGAACCTGCTTATGTGTCTTCTGGAGAATCGGTTTGCAAGTACCATCTGCGTGACCAAAGGAGCAACACAACGAGGAACGTCTTGGCCTCCATTGATAGGTCACTTTAATCTTCTTGACGCTGCCATCAAGATCCTTGTAATGAACATAATCAGGGAGGTCATCTCCCGAGGAGATCATGATGCAAGCCCACGCATAAGCGAGTCTCTTGCGCTCAACAGTTTACTTGTCCAGGTACAAAGGTTCGCCGAGGATGGAAGAGATCTTCGCAATAAAATCCCTAGTCCAAAGGTGAAGCGGTAGTCCGTGGAAAGCCACCCACAATGGAATACTTGAGAGACAATCTAATTCCATTCGCAGTTCAGGACTCCATCTCCTAAGGATCATGGGGTGGCCTTTGATGGTCCAGAACCCCTCAAGAGCCCGACGCAAATCCTCTTCAGAGTCAAATTTGCAAACAAAAACACCATTCTGAAGAAGATGTAGTTCAAACGCATTGGTTCCCCACCGGGACTTAACGAAAGCATGGAGAGGGTTGAAAGACAGATGTAGACCTACGACATACCCTACCAAAGCCATAGACCAGGTTGCTAGAAGATCCGCAGAATCAGACTTCTCATAAATTGCAACCTTGACTCCATTGTTAATTTCTGGAGGAACAAAGTGAAGATCAATCCCTGGCAAAATAGGTGGACCCTTGAAAAGGGTGTTCCAAGCCACAGGAGTGGAAGAGATTGGAGTTGGAAGCCTACCTCTTGAACGAGATCTTCCCCTCCTACTATTGCATGGGACAGCAAAGGTATCAGCACTAGCTTTACCAGTAGCAGGAGGGGGGCAAGATGGGCCACGAACAACAGCTGAAGTTGCTTGAGATGGGCCAAGGGCCAACAAACCACGTGCAGGCTGGGAAGAAGAAGGTATGCCATGATTGTGGCTGAGAGGCACAGCTGTCTGTGGGAGACAGGAGGGGCCACTAGCAGCATCTACAGCAAGGGAGCTAGCTGCATGCTTGGAGGAAGGGGGGACTACAGCTGAAAGAGAAGGATCACGGGGTGATGCGATCTCCTTCTGGCCAGCTACCGGAGCACCACCAGGAGGAGGGGGGGCCAGCCGTGGGGGGAAGGGAGGGGAAGCCCCCACCCCAGGGCCAGCCATGGGCTCCCCCGTCCTCAAGCGCTCGCCAGCACCCACATCACTCCTTCAAGCGCTTTCTAGCTTGCTGATTAGTGTGGAATCTGTTTACTGTTGGCTGTTTGGAGGCCTCTTTTCATCATCACATCCATTGTGAGAGTGATGACTGATGGTCGAGAGGAGACTTAGAATGTCAAGTGTATTTAAATAGTCTAGAGTCATGATGTAATTTTTAATTTATTGAGTCTTACTATGTAATTTTCATTTTTCTTGAGTCTAGTAGACCATGAGTCAACTTTATGTAATTATGGATCATTATCATCAATAATAGTTAGAAGTTTGGTCAAATATTGTGTACTCCATCTTTAAGTGGATGTTTATTGCGCTCTGATTATATTTCTAGCTTGAGGTGTATTGCCAACTGCTCACGTTCCCCGATATTACTTCCGCTGTACATATGTCTCGGGGCGTGACAGTTAAGTTGGTATCAGAGTCTAGGCTTAAGTATGTCCTAGAAAAATGTCATAGGCTAAGTCTAAGGTTAAAGACCCAATCCTATGAGCTAGGAAGAAAGTTCCAAGCCCATGTGAGAATTAGGTAGAGCCAGGATGAGATAGTTAAATTAGAAATTTTCTCTAGGTTAAATATATTAATTCCATAGGAATTAACTAATTGATTATCCTCGCAGGTACCTTATTTTTTCATGATGACACACCATGATGACTGGGACGGGATGCAACAGACTGTTGCAGGTCTTACCCAGGCACTACAGAATATGGCCCAAGCTGGCGCGAGGGATGGTGCCGGCGATTTACATCGGAATTTCCAAACCTTAAATCCTCCACGGTTTTCTGGCTCTTCTAATCCGGATGAAGCAGAGAATTGAATAGATGAGATGGAAAGAATCGTGAATGTTATGAAGTGTGTGGATCAATAAAAGGGCCGTCTCGCCACATTTTAACTTAATAAGGCTGCACGTACTTGGTGGAAGACCACTTCGGCACAATCCCAGAATGCCCAACCTACATGGAATTAGTTTCTTACACTCTTCCGGGCGAAATACTTCTCCGAGCACGTACATGACAGAAAGGCTACAGAATTTGCTTCTTTACGCCAAGGAATGATGTCAGTGGTAGAGTACGAACTCTAATTCTCCCGTTTGGCCCCTTATGCTGAACATCTGGTGAGTATAGATATCTTAAAGGCCAACCGATTTCTGGATGGGTTAAGGCCCATCTTCATTCAATACCTTGGCTCGCAAAATATTCGGACCTACGCGGAGATGGTCCAGCGAGCACATTTATATGAAAGGACCTTGATAAAAGTTGAGAAACTTAAAGGCAAGGGAGAGGAATCTAGCCGAAAGATGGATTAGCGTGAAAATAAGGAGAAGTTCAGCATCACGGAACCTTACAAATCCCGTGATAATAAGAAGAGATCCCAAAACGGGGGTGGTAGTATTACAAATCCAATACTAGAAGGGGGAGGAGGAAGACTAGCAAGTCATGGCGGCTTGCACGTTCTGTGAGAAATTCGGCCATGCAATTGAGGAATGCTGGAAGCGTCTTGGCGCTTGTCACTCCCCGAGCGCGGAAGATACTCGGATATGCGCGACGAGTTTATATCAATCATGTCAATCAGAGTAGTAGTGTATTCGACACCAAAACAGAGATGCGCAAAATAGAAAGATAACCCAATCCTTTATTTCATAATGGATAGACTATTACAAATCCAATACTCTATTCAAACAAAAAAGGAAAAGTACATAGTTGACTCAAGAAAATAGGAAAGAAGACTAGATGACACTTGGAGAAGTTCTATCTCTTTCACTCTTGACCATTCCCATCCGATTGACTTCCCTCGTCGTCGGAATTTCTTGAAAAGTAGGGAACACACGGAGTGAGCGAACGCTCAGTAGGAAATTATATCTCAAGCGCTAGCAAAGGGTTTAAATAATTACATCTTTCATGTATGTACTGTAGCTATGCATGCTCGTATAAAACGACAAGATAGAGAGAGAATTTATCAATAAGACAGCAAGATGAACTAGTCATGAGCTTTCAAGAAAGATAACAGATATTCAAGCGAGTACTTTTTAGCAAGTCATGTCAAGAACTTTGGCTATCATGTATCAAGCAAGCAAGTAATTACCCTTTCTCGGGTCACGCAATTCATGTCAAGTCAAGTACGAGTCAAGTACAAGATTTGTGTGGAATGTCCAATCAAGCTAGTCATGCACTCGGTATAATGCCAGATACCTTATCATTCAACTCCCATGGGCACAAGTACTTTCGGGTGCTCCTCCCAGGACCAGATCGGGCCCTATATGCGCAGGCATTTATCATGTATATTTGACATCCACTCTTGTATATATATATAGCCAATATGGAATTTCAACAATTTAAGCTTGTAGACACGTAGGATAACTTAGAGAGAATGAAGTCCAAAAAATACGATATTGGACATAGATAGGCGATAACAACGGTACAATCACGATGAACGATGAAACTAGGTGGAATTAGGTTCCCTTAACTCGGGTACCATGACAAGTATGGATATTCTTTTTATAGAATTGAGGTCCACATGAACAGTATATCAAAGGCAAGATACCCTCATTCTTATTATAGAATTGAGGTCTACAAGAACATCAACAAATGACATGATATCATCATCCCATTAAGAATTCTCATGATATACTTTTTGCATATCATAAGGGCCGGTATACCATGTTTCTTTAGAGTGACATGGCAGTCAATAGTGTAATGGGTTTTTAGGGTACAACCAGCTCAGTCGGCCTTGAGGAAATCCAAGGCTCGAGGAGTCTTACGGAGGTCTCTATGACTAACTCGCTAGTCCAAAGGAACGGAATGTCTAATGGAGAGCTTGTATGTCAATGAGAATTGAGGGTGATCGATAAAACATCATGAAACGTGGGACTATACTCACGGAGTGGAGATATAGTGCCGATATACATATATATAGATATATTGAAACCATCGGTTATCAGAAACAGGGTAAAAACATTTTTACAGGAAAATAACGACTTAAGTAAAGTCACTACTCAAGTAATTAACGCCTTCAGTAAGGGCGTTTATCTATTTTACATTTTTGCAAGATTTTAATATTTCAGTATTTTACCGAAAACGCGCCCTGGTAAGGGGCGTTTATTTACAAGTTGACGACGCATACAGTGGTCGTTCATTCTTTACTTCTATTTTTGCAGAATATATATTTTCAGTAATTTATCAAAAACACGCCCTGTGCAGGGGCGTTACTTTTCAATTCACGCCCTGAACAGGGGCGTTAGTCAAGTGAGAGACGACCTATACAGGGTCGTGTATTTGAGCGTTTTACAATATTTCAGAAAATAGAATTCCAAGAGACAAGAGACATGATCATGACAGTAAATTAGCAGGAATTCACAGGTCGAGTCATGCAATATATATTAGATTGGATATTTCATATCTATTGAATTTTTAAACGTGGATCAATTATTAATTACATGTGATTTTCTTGAGATTAACGCCTATAGGACAGGGCGTTAAATCTGTAATTGACGACCTGGTTCAGGTCGTTTCTTTAAAGTAGCGCCCTAGTCACGGGCGTCTCTTGCAAAAATATTTCAGAAACGTGTAGAAACTATCAGGAAACTTATATACATGACATGCATGATGTGTTACTATGAATTTAACTTGTTTGGGCTACGTTGCTTGAGAAAACCTACCTTTTTGATGATTAACTGGCGAACTGATGAAGACACGGTACTCTGTTATCAACAGAGTAGGACGAAAGGGCAGAGGTCTTGGTGTAGATTATCGACAGGTTTTCTTTTCGGCACGATCAGGTGCAGACGTTCGCCGATGAAGAACCCACGTTCTTGAGTAGGTTAAGATGACTTTCCTACAGAGAACATATATATACGATCATTAGTATTATCTTCATAATACTTGACTGAAGGTGGAAGAAAGAAGAACTTACCCTTTGTTCTTCTCACGTTCGTCTTCTTCAACCTGTAAGAAGAGAAGAGTATGAAGAATCATTAGTTCTTCATGCGTTGATCGAACACAATATAAGGAAGAAGGAAGAAGAAGAACCTGCTGTTCTTCGCATACCTTAGAAAACTCCGAACGCCAAATAGCGTTCTCGGTTCAAGCAGTAGGTTATTTATAAGATATTGGAAATCCTAATAAGGTTAGTGTTCGATTGGAAGTAATACTTCCATATTAGAGTTATTACTACATTCGAACTCTTTCTCATAGTTATCAACTTACCCTGGATAGACTCCCGGGTCGAACGAAACTCAAACTGAATTAGCGTCCTAAGTAAGGGCGTCGAATTTAAATTGACGCCTTGTCAAGCGTCGTTACTTGTTGAAACGCGTCCACTTAAAGGATGTTACGCTAACTTGCCCTTTTTATTTATTTTGGTCGTTTGAAATTTGACGCCTTGACGTGTGGGCGTCATTTCTCAAAACACGCCTTAGGTGAAGGCGTTTTATTGTAAAGTAGCGCCTATATCTGAGGCGTTATTTTCATCAGGGTTTAATTATTTTTATTCCAAGCTCTTTCGTTTATTTACTAAATCTTTTAATCTATTTTGATTTATTTATTCCTTTTAAATTTATCAGGGTTGCTACACCCTCCCCCACTTAAAAAGAATTTGGTTCCCAAATTCCATATCATATATTTACATTTGGAGAGTGTAGAGTATGTACCTTCTAAAATAAATCTGGAAATTATTTCCTCATAGATTCCTCGGTCTCCCATGTAGCTTCATGTTCTGAATTCTTATTCCATTGTACTTTTAGCATGGGAATAACCTTATTCCTTAGGGTTCGTACTTCTCGATCTAAGATCTTCATAGGCTTCTGCTCATATGTGAGATCCTTCTGGATTACTAGGTCTCCATGTTCGATAATATGTGATGGATCGTGTACATACTTCTTCAACATGGATATGTGGAACACATTATGTATCTCGGACAGTTGAGGTGGCAATGCGATGCGATAAGCAACCTCGCCAACTCTTTCTAGTATCTCAAAAGGTCCGATAAATCTTGGTGTAAGCTTGTCTTTAACACCAAATCTCCGTATGCCACGTCCAGGTGATATCTTGAGAAATATATGATCTCCGAGTTGGAATTCAAGGTCTCTCCTTCTTGTGTCGGCATAAGCCTTTTGTCTAGACTGAGCAACTTGCAATCTTTCTCTGATCACTTGTATCTTCTCAGTTGTATCCCTTACCATGTCTGGACCTAACAGTTGTTTCTCTCCGACTTCGTCCCAGCATAAGGGTGATCGGCAACTCCTTCCGTATAAGGCTTCAAAAGGTGCCAGTTGTATACTTGCCTGGTAGCTATTATTGTATGCAAATTCGACCAGCGGTAAGTGATCATGCCAGTTCCCACCAAAATCAGTAATGCATGCTCTTAGCATATCTTCGACTACTTGATTGGTTCTCTCGGTCTGACCATCCGTTTGAGGATGAAAGGCTGTGCTAAAGTTAAGTCTCGTTCCCAACGAATGTTGTAGTCCTTTCCAAAAATGAGAAGTAAAACGGGGATCTCTGTCAGACACGATTGAAACAAGAATACCATGTAATCTGACTATTTCCTTGATGTATAGTGCAGCTAAGACATCAACTGACCATCGACTCTTGATTGGCAAGAAATGCGCTGATTTAGTCAATCGGTCAATGATAACCCATATTCCATCATGTCCTCTTTTTGATTTAGATAAACCCATGATGAAATCCATACCAATATCCTCCCACTTCCATTTAGGGATATCTAGAGGATGTAGTTTTCCAGCAGGCTTTTGGTGTTCCGCCTTGACTTGTTGGCACGTGAGACAGCGTGATACGTAGTCTGCTATTTCCCTTTTCATGTTGGGCCACCAAAATTTTTTTTTTACATCTTGGTACATTTTGGTAGATCCAGAATGAATCGTATACCTTGACCTATGAGCTTCATCTAAGACCTTCTTCTTCAATTCTGGGCAGTCCGGTATACAAGTTCTATTCTTGAACATTAATCTTCCATCAGAAGCTAATTGGAAATCCGATTGTCCTTCTAATCTGCCCTTGATTTCTACTAATGTAGGATCATCATTCTGAAGTGCTTGTATTTCAGACAATAAATCTGACTGTATGCTTACATGAGATAATGTGACACATCTAGGGTCCGTGTCCATGCTTATATTGAGTTCAGAGAATTGTTCCAGCAATTTCCATTCTTGAATCAGACAATTGGCTAACAGTGCTCTCGGCTTTCGACTAAGGGCATCTGCTACATGATTACCCTTTCCGGGATGATATTGTATATTGAAGTCGAAGTCCTTGAGATATTCCAGCCATCGTCTTTGCCTCATATTTAGTTCCTTCTGTGAGAAAAGATATTTGAGACTTTTGTGATCGGAGTATACAGTAAACTGTACTCCATAAAGATAATGTCTCCATATTTTGAGTGCAAATACTACCGCGGCCAATTCTAAGTCATGGACGGGGTAGTTCTCTTCATGCTTCTTTAATTGACGAGAAGAGTAGGCTATACCTTCCTTGTTGCATTAGAACACACCCGAGGCCAATGCCAGACGCATCAGTGTATACCTCGAACTTTTCTCCTTCAATTGGCAATGCTAAGATAGGAGCTGTAGTAAGATGATCCTTGAGAGTTTGGAAGCTTCTCTCACATTCCTCATCCCATTCATAACGGATCTCCTTGCGAGTTAACCTCGTAAGTGGCACGGCGATTTTTGAGAAATCCTTGATGAATCGCCTGTAATAGCCGGCAAGACCTAAGAAACTTCGGATCTCGCTAGCATTGGTCGGTCTTTCCCAGTTCCTTACAGCTTCAACCTTTGATGGGTCTACAGACAAGCCATCCTTTGATATAACATGTCCGAGAAAAGTCACTTCTTCAAACCAGAATTCACACTTGCTAAGTTTTGCATATAATTGGTTTGTCCTCAATATTTGTAATGCAATCCTCAAATGTTCCTCATGCTCTTCCTTGGTCTTGGAATAAATCAATATATCATCAATAAAGACCGCCACGAATTGATCCAAATAAGGTCTGAATATACTATTCATTAACTGCATAAAGGCAGCAGGGGCATTCGTTAGTCCGAAAGGCATAACAGCAAATTCATAATGACCATACTTGCTTCTGAATGCGGTTTTATGAATATCCTCGTCCTTGATTTTTAGTTGGTGATATCCGGACCTAAGATCAATTTTGGAAAAGTACATGGATCCTGAAATTTGATCAAACAATTCATCGATTCTCGGCAGTGGATACTTGTTCTTGATAGTGAGATGATTCAATTGTCGATAGTCGACGCATAACCTCATGGATCCGTCTTTCTTCTTTACAAATAATACAGGCGCTCCCCATGGGGAAGCACTTGGTCTAATGAATCCTTTCTTAATGAGTTCCATCAATTGCTCCTTTAACTCCTTGAGTTCAGCAGGTGACATCCTATAAGGTGCCTTTGAAATCGGACCAGCACCAGGGACTAAGTCAATGGTGAAGGCCACTTCTCTTTGCGGGGGTAATCCCGACAAATCTTCCGGAAACACGTCCGGAAATTCTTGTACCACTGGAATGTCTTCTAGCTTAGCTTCCTTAGCTTCTTTAACTGTGACAAAGGCAAGGAAAGATGTCCATCCTTTCCTGATGAGCTTGCTAGCTCGGAGAGCTGAAATCAGAGGGGATCTGCTCCGACCCTTGGGGCTAGTCAAGATTAGTTCTGGAAATTCCTTGAATGTAACCTTACTATTGCGGCAATCAACCGTTGCCTGATACTTGGATAACCAATCTGCCCCTAGTATAACATCATACTCTTTCAGATCTAAACATATGAGATCAATAGGGAGATTTCTATCTTGAACCAATACTTCGCAGTTTTGGTAATGATGTGTAATATCAGTCTCATCATCCAGAGGAGTAGACAAAACTAACTTTATCCATTCCGGTTCTAGGGGTAATGGGTCAGCAAACTTCTTAGAAACAATAGAATGCGATGCACCAGTATCAATTAAGACATATGCATTCCTGGAACAAACTTTCAATGTACCTTCCACTAAGCCGCCTCCTTCTACTTGCTCGGTCTCCTTGATTGCATGAAGACGAGCATTCTTGGTTACTGGGCGCTTTCCGTCAACGGCTTGATCGTTAAGTAATGGGCAATCGGGAATCCGATGCTCACGACTCCCACAACGGAGACATGCTCCTAGTTTCCTCCAGTATTCTTCTGCTCTATGACCCGCTTTATCACAATGTTTGCACACTGTATTTGGAGAGGTAGTGGTGATAGAGAAGGGCTTGGTCTTCTTGAACTTTTGGTCTTGTGAGGATGCTCCTCCATTGCTAGGCCTTTTCTTGAAGTTGGGTTTAAAGGAACCCGAACCTGTAACTTGTTCCTTCTTATCCTTACCACGAATCCTATCAGATAGTTCCGTGGCATCTTCTAATAGTTGAGCTCGGCGTACTATCTCCGAGTAGACTTGAATGTCCATCGGCGCCAGTTGAGTAATAGCTTGGGTCCTGAGCCCATTAAGAAACCTCCTAGCTTTCATTTTCTCGGTGCTAACTAGATGCTTAGCATATCGAGACAATCTAGAGAATTGGGCCTCATACTCGGCCACTGACAAAGATCGTTGCTTTAATGCAGCAAATTCTGCAGCCTTCTTTTCCTGAACTCGGTCCGAGAAATATTTTGCGTTGAAGTGTTCAACGAATTCCTCCCACGAAACCTGATCTTGATTTATAGTAGCCTCTATTGATTCCCACCAGCATCTAGCATCCCTTTCTAACTGAAAAGTAGCTAATAAGACCTTATCTTGATCTGTGCATTGCATAACACGGAATATTCGTTCTGTCTCCCTAATCCAGTGTTCAGCGTCATCTGGATCAGTAGAACCCGTGAACTTGGGCGGGTTCATGTTCTTGAAAGTCTGGTGGAGACTTCTTGCTCGTTGTCCACCTCCTAGTGTTACTTGTTGCAGCACTTGAGTCATGCCTCGCAGTGTACGCTGCATGTTGCGCCATTGAGCACGTTCGGCAGCCATTATCCTACAATTATAATAACTAGATTAATACGTGATTTGTATCTTAAAGACTAGCATTCTATGTTAACTTTAACCCTTGGTTCTACCCAATCTCACTGGTTAAAGGGTTAAAACCTATCCTTGGACTTGGGTTTTCCTAGGAATTGAATACCCTAGGCTCTGATACCACAAAAACTGTCACGCCCCGAGCGCGGAAGATACTCGGATATGCGCGACGAGTTTATATCAATCATGTCAATCAGAGTAGTAGTGTATTCGACACCAAAATAGAGGTGCGCAAAATAGAAAGATAACCCAATCCTTTATTTCATAATGGATAGTCTATTACAAATCCAATACTCTATTCAAACAAAAAAGGAAAAGTACATAGTTGACTCAAGAAAATAGGAAAAAAGACTAGATGACACTTGGAGAAGTTCTATCTCTTTCACTCTTGACCATTCCCATCCGATTGACTTCCCTCGTCGTCGGAATTTCCTGAAAAGTAGGGAACACACGGAGTGAGTGAACGCTCAGTAGGAAATTATATCTCAAGCGCTAGCAAGGGGTTTAAATAATTACATCTTTCATGTATGTACTGTAGCTATGCATGCTCGTATAAAACGACAAGATAGAGAGAGAATTTATCAATAAGACAGTAAGATGAACTAGTCATGAGCTTTCAAGAAAGATAACAGATATTCAAGCGAGTACTTTTTAGCAAGTCATGTCAAGAACTTTGGCTATCATGTATCAAGCAAGCAAGTAATTACCCTTTCTCGGGTCACGCAATTCATGTCAAGTCAAGTACGAGTCAAGTACAAGATTTGTGTGGAATGTCCAATCAAGCTAGTCATGCACTCGGTATAATGCCAGATACCTTATCATTCAACTCCCATGGGCACAAGTACTTTCGGGTGCTCCTCCCAGGACCAGATCGGGCCCTATATGCGCAGGCATTTATCATGTATATTTGACATCCACTCTTGTATATATATATAGCCAATATGGAATTTCAACAATTTAAGCTTGTAGACACGTAGGATAACTTAGAGAGAATGAAGTCCAAAAAATACGATATTGGACATAGATAGGCGATAACAACGGTACAATCACGATGAACGATGAAACTAGGTGGAATTAGGTTCCCTTAACTCGGGTACCATGACAAGTATGGACATTCTTTTTATAGAGTTGAGGTCCACATGAACAGTATATCAAAGGCAAGATACCCTCATTCTTATTATAGAATTGAGGTCTACAAGAACATCAACAAATGGCATGATATCATCATCCCATTAAGAATACTCATGATATACTTTTTGCATATCATAAGGGCCGGTATACCATGTTTCTTTAGAGTGACATGGCAGTCAATAGTGTAATGGGTTTTTAGGGTACAACCAGCTCAGTCGGCCTTGAGGGAATCCAAGGCTCGAGGAGTCTTACGGAGGTCTCTATGACTAACTCGCTAGTCCAAAGGAACGGAATGTCTAATGGAGAGCTTGTATGTCAATGAGAATTGAGGGTGATCGATAAAACATCATGAAACGTGGGACTATACTCACGGAGTGGAGATATAGTGCCGATATACATATATATAGATATATTGAAACCATCGGTTATCAGAAACAGGGTAAAAATATTTTTACAGGAAAATAACGACTTAAGTAAAGTCACTACTCAAGTAATTAACGCCTTCAGTAAGGGCGTTTATCTATTTTACATTTTTGCAAGATTTCAATATTTCAGTATTTTACCAAAAACGCGCCCTGGTAAGGGGCGTTTATTTACAAGTTGACGACGCATACAGTGGTCGTTCATTCTTTACTTCTATTTTTGCAGAATATATATTTTCAGTAATTTATCAAAAACACGCCCTGTGCAGGGGCGTTACTTTTCAATTCACGCCCTGAACAGGGGCGTTAGTCAAGTGAGAGACGACCTATACAGGGTCGTGTATTTGAGCGTTTTACAATATTTCAGAAAATAGAATTCCAAGAGACAAGAGACATGATCATGACAGTAAATTAGCAGGAATTCACAGGTCGAGTCATGCAATATATATTAGATTGGATATTTTATATCTATTGAATTTTTAAACGTGGATCAATTATTAATTACATGTGATTTTCCTGAGATTAACGCCTACAGGACAGGGCGTCAAATCTGTAATTGACGACCTGGTTCAGGTCGTTTCTTTAAAGTAGCGCCCTAGTCACGGGCGTCTCTTGCAAAAATATTTCAGAAACGTGTAGAAACTATCAGGAAACTTATATACATGACATGCATGATGTGTTACTATGAATTTAACTTGTTTGGGCTACGTTGCTTGAGAAAACCTACCTTTTTGATGATTAACTGGCGAACTGATGAAGACACGGTACTCTGTTATCAACAGAGTAGGACGAAAGGGCAGAGGTCTTGGTGTAGATTATCGACAGGTTTTCTTTTCGGCACGATCAGGTGCAGACGTTCGCCGATGAAGAACCCACGTTCTTGAGTAGGTTAAGATGACTTTCCTACAGAGAACATATATATACGATCATTAGTATTATCTTCATAATACTTGACTGAAGGTGGAAGAAAGAAGAACTTACCCTTTGTTCTTCTCACGTTCGTCTTCTTCAACCTGTAAGAAGAGAAGAGTATGAAGAATCATTAGTTCTTCATGCGTTGATCGAACACAATATAAGGAAGAAGGAAGAAGAAGAACCTGCTGTTCTTCGCATACCTTAGAAAACTCCGAACGCCAAATAGCGTTCTCAGTTCAAGCAGTAGGTTATTTATAAGATATTGGAAATCCTAATAAGGTTAGTGTTCGATTGGAAGTAATACTTCCATATTAGAGTTATTACTACATTCGAACTCTTTCTCATGTTATAAACTTACCCTGGATAGACTCCCGGGTCGAACGAAACTCAAACTGAATTAGCGTCCTAAGTAAGGGCGTCGAATTTAAATTGACGCCTTGTCAAGCGTCGTTACTTGTTGAAACGCGTCCACTTAAAGGACGTTACGCTAACTTGCCCTTTTTATTTATTTTGGTCGTTTGAAATTTGACGCCTTGACGTGTGGGCGTCCTTTCTCAAAACACGCCTTAGGTGAAGGCGTTTTATTGTAAAGTAGCGCCTATATCTGAGGCGTTATTTTCATCAGGGTTTAATTATTTTTATTCCAAGCTCTTTCGTTTATTTACTAAATCTTTTAATCTATTTTGATTTATTTATTCCTTTTAAATTTATCAGGGTTGCTACAGCGCTTGTTTAAGATATGGAAGCCAGGAGCAACGCTTGTCAGACTGTCACCTCATGAAGGAACAACCCTCCAGGAATGATGGCTGACGAAGGTGGAAGGCTCGTCTCAATGCTGTTGTGGACAAAGAAGCTACCGAAAAAGGGGAACTGAAGGAAGGTACCGTCCAAATTTACTCGCATCCTGCATTTGTATTATTTGATACCGGTGCCTCTCATTCCTTTATTTCTAGCTCTTTTGCTAAAACCTTTCCAATTTCACCTGTTCCGTTACCTTCAAATTTAACTATAAGTACACTCTTAGGTTCGGGAACGGAACTTAAAACTTATCTCCCCGATAGTGAAGTTATCATAGAAGGTCACAATCTCCCCGGAAATCTAGTATGCCTTGACATGGAGGGCTACGATGCCATATTAGGAGTAGATTGACTTTGTGACCATTATGCCGACATTAATTGTCGCAATAGGCGGATTTCTTTTCATAAACCAGATTTCCCTAAGTTTTCCTTCTTTGGCATTAGGTATAGGAAGCACCATACCCTTATTTCTTTTCTTCACGCCTGTAAACTCATCTTGTAAGGCTGTGAAGCTTTTCTTGTTTCCGTTATCATTACTGAGTCCAAGGAAATCCTTATAGAAGAAATCCCCGTTGTAAATGAATTTTCGGACGTCTTTCCTTCAGACTTACTCGATATACCACCCGAGAGGGAGGTTAATTTTTCCATTGAATTCACACCTGGAGCAGCACCTGTGTCAAAGGTCCCTTACAGGATGTCCCCCACGGAGCTCAAGGAATTGAGAAAGCAACTTCAAGAGTTGTTGGAAAAGGGCTGTATTCGACCCGACACATCCCCTTGGCGCCAGTTCTATTTGTCAGGAAGAAGGATGGATCCCTCAGACTGTGTATCGACTACTGGTAGTTGAATCAACTTACCATCAAGAACAAGTACCCACTGCAGCCTATTGATGAGCTGTTCGACCAGATCTCCGGTGTAGAGTATTTCTCCAAGATTGACCTTAGGTCTGGCTATCATCAGTTGAAGATTAAGAAAGAGGATATTCACAAGATGACTTTCCGTAGTAGATACGGACATTACGAGTTTGTGGTTATGTCATTCGAGTTAACCAACGCCCCCGCAGTATTTATGCAACTCATGAACAACGTCTTCAGGCCATATCTCGACCGCTTTGTGGTCGTATTTATTGATGACATCCTTATCTATTCCAAGACGAAAGAAGAACATGAGGAACATATGAGAACTGCCTTACAAACATTAAGGGAACACCAACTATATGCCAAGATAAATAAATGTGAGTTCTGGCTAAAGGAGGTTTCCTTCCTTGGTCATGTTATTTCAAAAGAAGGAATTACCGTGGATCCTTCTAAAGTAGAAGCTGTCAAAAACTGGAGCCGACCGACGACTATACCTAAAATTTGAAGTTTCCTTTGTCTAGCTGGTTATTATCGACATTTCATCAAGGATTTTTCCAAAATCGCCGTTCCTCTCATAAGACTCAGTAGAAAGGAAAATCCATTTGTATGGACCACGGAGTGTGGGGAGTGTTTCTTGACTGTCAAGGAGCATCTCACCATTGCCCCTATTCTGGCATTGCCTGTCGAAGGCAGCGGATTTGAAGTATACACGGATGCATCATGCGTTGGCCTCGGGTGCGTTCTTATGCAAAGTGGCAAAGTGATTTGCTATGCCTCAAGATAATTGAAGCGGCACGAGGAAAATTATCCAGTTCATGATCTGGAACTAGCTACCGTTATATTTGCTCTAAAGATCTGGCGTCACTATCTTTATGGAGAAAAGTTCACGGTATATTCGGACCATAAAAGTTTGAAATATCTCTTTTCTCAAAAGGAGATAAACCTGAGATAAAGGCGATGGCTGGAATATCTTAAGGATTTTGACTTCGCCATCCAATATCATCCAGGTAAGACGAATGTTGTAGCCGACGCGCTCAGCAGAAAACCAATGAGAATGTTATCAAACCTCATGGAAGGTATGACTAATCTCATTTTTAAATTTGCCCAATTAAATATAGAGATAAATATAGAGAAAGAAGAATGCTTTATTGCCAATATTCGGTCACAACCTACATTAATAGAAGGCCTGGTCAAGTTGCAAGAAAATGACCCTACACTGATGGAAGTTAAAGATGATATAGATCAATGGTCAGAATTCTCTACTGCAACTAACGGAAGATTGCTATTCCGAGGTCGAATTTGTGTCCCAGCTCATGCTAATACTAAGAAACTGGTTATGGACAAAGCACATAAATCAAGGTATGCCATTCACCCTGGTGCTACCAAGATGTACCAAGACCTCAAAAGAAATTATTGGTGGCCTAATATGAAAAGAGAAGTGGCAGACTACGTATCACGCTGCCTCACTTGTCAACAAGTTAAGGCAGAGTATCAAAAGCATGCTGGAAAACTACATCCCTTGGCGATTCCCCAGTGGAAATGGAAGAGTATAGGGATGGATTTTGTCATGGGTCTACCTAAATCAAGAGGAGGACATGACGGTATATGGGTAATCATTGACCGCTTGACCAAGTCGGCTCACTTCCCACCTATTAAGAGTCAATGGTCCGTGGATGTCTTGGCTGCCTTGTATGTAAGAGAAATTATGAAACTGCATGGAGTCCCTGTCACTATTATATCTGATCGAGACTCGCGATTTACATCTCAATTCTGGAAAGGCTACAACATTCATTAGGGAACCGATTGAATTTCAGCACCGCATTCCACCCACAGACTGATGGTCAAACTGAAAGAACCAATCCGGTGGTGGAAGATATACTTCGGGCATGTGAACTTGATTTTGGTGGAAGTTGGCACGATCACGTGCCTCTAGTGGAATTCTCCTACAATAATAGCTATTAATCTAGCATTAAAATGGCACCATTTGAAGCCCTGTATGACAGGAGTTGCCACTCACCTATATGTTGGAGTGAGATTGGGGAAAAGTAGTTTTTAGGCTCGGAACTCATTCGGGATACTACTTAAAAAGTCAAACTGATTCAAGAAAGACTCAAGATGTCTCAAGATAGGTAAAAGTCTTATGCTGATAATCGAAGGCGTGACACAGAATTCAAAATAGGAGACCACGCATTCTTCAAAGTTTCTCTAGGTCGAGGTATCCGAAGATTCGGCATCAAAGCCAAACTTACTCCAAGATTTATAGGCCCTTTTGAAATTCTTGAAAGGGTTGGTGAGGTTGCTTATCGACTAGGCTTACCTCCTCAACTAGCAGGAGTTCATGATGTCTTTCACGTCTCAATGCTCAGAAGGTACGTCCATGATGCATTCCATGTCATTACTTATGATAACCTGGAGATACAAGAAGACTTAACGTACAAGCAAAGGCCACTCAAGATAATTGAGCGAGAAGTACGTCAGCTTCGAAATAAAAATATTCCCATGGTCAAAATCCAATGGAGCAAATCCTGGCCGTACGAGGCGACGTGGGAAACAGAGGAAGCTATGTGCAAGAGATTTATAGAATTATTCGAATGTAAGTACACTCTCCTTAAAAATCACATGCATGGAATTTAGGGATCAAATTCTTTTAAGTGGGGGAGGGTGTAACACCCAAGAATTTTCTAGGGATTTTTGGGGATTTAATATATTTATTAAGCATTTAAGTAGACTAGTGGGCTATTTAATAAATATAGGTCTATTTAATAATTGTTTAAAGGCCCATATATTATGTTAGGTTTAAATCCACCTAAATAGGCCCATAAGATCCAAATCCTGGTCATTTAGGCCCAACCCCAATCATAGAAATGTAATTAGAATTAAAAAGGGGATAAATAGCACAAATAAGGGACAAATAGGGGATAAATTTGAAAATCCAAAAATTTTGAGAAAGTGGGCAAATGGCGGTCTATCGCGCGACCGCTAATCCATTCTAGCAGTCCCTCCATGACCGCTAAAGCTCTTCTGATTCCGTGAATGGAAGAAACATGAAAAGCTTAGATTTTTTGGCAACCAAATTGCCTTGGATCGAAGCTATCTGGCCCGGGAGACACCCTAGGACTCTTAGGGATCGATCCTACCCCTAATTAGGACTCCTAACTCGATCAAATCCTAAGCCCTAACTCAAAACCCTATAAATAGACCCTAACTTCGAACCATACAAACCTTAATGTTGGCTAGCGTATTTCGAAGGTAAGGAGACATCTTCTCAAGTTAGTTCTTTAAAATAATTTGTTCTCCTTAGTTTTATCTAACTCCCCTCAAATTTTCGTACTAGAAGATTTAACCGTTGAAGAATTAGGGCATCCACAAGTTGCTGGTTTGCAACAGGTTACACAGGAACAAGTGCACCGGTCTAGTGAAGATCAGGAAATTAGAAGCCCTAATCGAGGTATTTAGAAGTTGATCCTTTAGAACTTTTTGTTTCCCTTCATATCTTCTACCTACCCTCCAAATTTCACGGTTTTAGGTCAAGATAATCAGTAGATAGAGGGGCGGGAAGTTGCTGGTTTGGCACAGGACGTGCAGGACCCTGAGCGAGCTTCTAGTTAGGAGTTCGACGTCTAAAGCTTGTCATAGAGGTAGGTTATCTCGTGGATGGCTAGAATAATATGTCAGGAGTAAAAGCCCTCTATAACCTCGTGATTTCATGCATTGTACTTGGAGTATTTGATGTTTTATTTTAACTGCGCATCTAGGTTATCACAGCATGCATGAATCCTACCCTTTAATGAGAAATTGATAAATTTGGCTCAATTCATGGGAACCATGCATCTCCATGCATTTCTTATGCTCTATCATGTCTTATCCTTCTGTTTAGCATGATTTTCTTTTATCTATTACTAACAATATGGCCTATATGACCTATTTTACTTCTATCTGTCACAGATGAGAAACGGTCTCTATTAGACCGCCATATGTATTTCGCGGCCATGCGATAGACTGCTAAGTGCCTATTTTGCGGTCCTCACCTGACCGTTATTCTCTTTCTATTCTCTACAACTTGTTAACTCCAAACAAATTACAGATTGACCCTATTATGCATATGTTAAGCCTAGGTAAATAAGTTTTATTCCTAGTTTTGACTTCATATTCGTAATATTGGTTATATTGTGCATTATCCTTGATAGGTTGCAGGTCTTAGAAGGTTAAAACGCCTATTTTAACTTATGTTAATTTCATGCCAAAACCATATACACTTGTATTAACGTAAAGTTCATGTGCTTATGAGACTTGTGTCATTGATGATATTTGATCGTTGTTTATCTCGATTCACTCTCATCTAGTGTCTTTTCTTAAGTACATGGTGCGTACCCCGGTACGTGGCCATTAGATACACTTTTGCATGTATAAGCACACCTCTTGGCACAGTGTATTCACTTGACTTTTATTACTCTTAAACCAAAAGTCTACCATGAATGCAGAGTCTTGATTCTTATTCTCTAAAGACCTTGGGACATAAATTGCTTTCTTAATGAACTATTATTCAGGGTGTCACTCTATTCATTTACTCCTCTTTGCTTCGTCAATCTTACCTCCCTCACTCCTTGTTTGTTGATGGCAAAGGGGGAGAGAAAATGTAGAGCATTGGTGTTGAGGGGGAGAGTTCAAAGAGTTCAGGGGGAGAGAAAGATTCCGTTGCATTATCTTGATTATGAGATATCTGATTTTTACTGATCCAAGGCAATAATCGGGCCAGTGGTTCTGCCACGTGGAGAGCCAGATCTCAGCGATCCTGACACGTGGACAGATGGAGATCAGATCTGCGAAAGTGTTTAGGCGGGAAACATGGCGTCCGCACGCCCTTTTGCCTGACATATATAAAAGAGGCATTATCGCCTGATCATATGATATATAGAACAGAGCAGAAAAGAAGATTGAAGTAGAGAGAGAGATTCAGTAGAGCAGATCAGATCTTAAGAGAAGAAAAAGAAAAGAGTGCAAAGTGAGAGCTAGCTGATCGTGAGAGAAGAAGAATTCTGAGAGTTTCTGAGGGAATTTGTTTAGCTGTGAGTGAAGAGTTATTTTGCTATTGTTCCCGGCGTATGGTTCATAGCCATCGCCAGTCTGCTCTACACTGAAGAGCTACATTATTTTTCTCGTTGATTTTTCCTTTTCGCTTTTAAACTCTCGTTACTGCAAGCTGTGAGTCAGCGTCTGTGGCATAAGCTGTAAGGCTCAACAGTCGAGGAGGATTCCTCTGATAGCGTAAGCTGTAAGGCTTAGTGTGTTTTGGGAAGTTTTCCTCGAAGCTGTGGATCAGCGGTTTGGAAGCTGTGTATAAGCAGTGAAGACACACTTGGTGTGAGTGTGGGGTGGACGTAGATCTCTGGAGGAGATCGAACCACCTTAAAATTCTTCTGTCTCTGTGGTTTTGATTTTTGTGTTGAGTGTTCCGCTTAACCAAATTTAATTTCGTACTTGTAGCTTAGGTTGGTATAATTTTTGGGGAAAGATCTATTCACCCCCCCTTTAGATCTATCTTATGTGATATGGAAGCATTCCATAGTGTCAACAATTGGTATCAGAGCCTAACTCTTCTGCAGGGCTTAATATCCCGAAGAGGTTAGCTATCATGGATGCGAAAGGATTGACAGCCGTGGGACACTCTACAACCAAGCCTCTGTACTTTGATGGTTCAAACTATGCATACTGGAAGAATCGTATGCAAGTCTTCTTAAGGGCAAAAGATTTTGAACTCTAGAAGGTTGTCAGTAAAGGCCTTTTGGAATAATCTGAGGACGAGGGGATTTGTGGACACTAGAGCGGATCCATAGATCAACACTCAACTGGAGTGCTATCAATGCAATCCAGTGTGCCCTTCATCCCACGGAGTACTCCAGGGTATCATCCTGTTCATCAGCTAAGGAGATGTGGGATAAATTGGAAGTCATATACGAAGGGACATCTCAAGTGAGAGAGACAAAAGCCAATATGCTAGTCTCTGAGTATGAGGCATTTAATATGAGGCCGAATGAAACTATTACAGAGATGTATGCTCGCCTCATGATTATCACCAATGGTCTTAGGAACCTAGGGACAACTTATTCTGATTACGAGCTGGTAAGGAAGATTATGCGTTCCCTAACTTCGATCTGGCACACCAAGGCTACCGTTATTGAGGAGTCCAGGGACTTGAAGACTACCAATATTGATGAGTTGATCGGTTCACTCATGACATATGAGATAAACCTGCCAAAGACAGATGAGCTGGAGAAGAAGAACAGACCGATTGCCCTAAAGGCCAATTCCTGTAAAAGTGGGTCATCCAGCGACCACAGTACCTCAGGATCAGAGATTGAAGGTGATCAGCTCGCTATGCTGACTCGGCAATTCAAGAGGTTTCTGAGAAAAGAGGGAAGAAATTTTGGAAGAAGACAGCACAGTGATAGAAGGCAGACAAGGTATAAAACTAATCCTGCCAAAAAGACTGACACCACTATTTGCTATCATTGCAGGAAAGCTGGCCACATGAAGGTGGAATGTCCGGAGCTCCAAAAGCTGAAAGAAAAAGGAAAGAAAAGAAACACGAGAGGCAAAGCAATGATATGTACCTGGAGCGAAGAGGATGAGGAAAATCTTAGCTGCACCTCGGAGAGTGAAGGTGAAGGAAGTCAAATATGCCTGATGGCCAGGGACTGCGATAGAGAAGAAGAAAATGATGAGGTATCATCTCCCTTTGAAAACTACACTCTTATGGATTGGGAAAATGCGTATGGTGAGTTATTAGATAAAGTTGATGATATCCGAAAAGAAAACAGACAATTAAAAAGAAAGGTCAATTCACTCGTTAATGATACCACCAAGTCAGATAGAGTTGCATATCTAGAAACAGAAAATAGTTGTTTAAAACAATCTGCTATTGAATTTGATGAAATGAAATCTGCTTTGATTGATGCTAGGAAGGAGAATGATATACTGAAAAATATAATTTATGACCTAAAATTGAAATTTGAAAGTTGTGAAAATGACATGAGAACTGTTAATGAAAATATGAAGCTGTGTTAAATGTCAATGTTGAGTTGAAGAAATTAATGAAAATAAAAATCTAGACAAACAGAAAACCATTGAGAGCATGACCCAAGGCACTGAAAACTTAAATGCTCTCTTAGGAACAAAGGTAAATTTTAGAAGAGAGGGTCTCGGTTTTAATCCCACAGCTAAGAGAAGCTTCGAACTAAAAACTGTTTCATTCATAGCTGCGAAGGGAAAGACCACCCCTCTAATTAAAATGTGCAGTGGAAACAATGTTGGTAAATCTTCTGTGAATGCTGCTACTCAGAAAAAGTCCAGTACTCAGGACAAAGGTAAACATAAGATGGAAACCTCCAGCAAATCACACACACATAAGTTTACATCTCAGGGAAAATGTCAGGTTAGGGGTCAACCATCTGCTACCCCAAGACCCCAGGATAAGTCTAATAGGTCTCCACAGAAAAATATCTGGAAGACACAGTCCACTCCCATGCATATTCCAGATGGACCTAGGACAGCCAGGAGACCAGAGATCACTAGAAACCATCTCATAGCTCAGACCTATCATGCATACCATCATGCTCAACCACATCAGTTCAGCAGGTCTGGAAAGGACAGAGCCTATTGAAGGTCTACATACCGCACAAATCCCACTCCGAAATATAGACCTCAGGTTAGAAATTGGGTTGGACAATCCAGGACATGGAACCCAAGGAAACATACTTCCTATGATCAGCCGAGGACCAACCCTGGATACACTTCACCCAATGTTTTCCAGACCAATAATAACTATAAAAATAGCAACAACAAAAATAGAACAAACAAATCCACAAAGCAATCAATTCCAAAATAAATGATGATACCCAAATGTTTGCTATCATGCTTTGATGACTCCTCTGTTGTTTTGGGGCCCAAACATTTTTGGGTTCCAAACTTTTCTACTTGATCCTTGATGCAGGTATGCCTGGCAGCCAAGCAAAATCTGTGGTACTTGGACAGTGGCTGCTCCAGGCAAATGACAGGGCACAAGGCCAAATTTTGTATGCTGGTTGAGAAGAATGGAGGCCTTGTTACCTTTGGAGGCAACACCATGGGTAAGATAGTCGGATCAGGTAAGGTAGGTAAGTGTTCTACCTATTCTATTGATGAAGTCATCTGGTAGAAGGTCTTGCATATAACCTGTTAAGCATTAGCCAGCTTTGTGATAAAGGTCATAGGGTAGAGTTTTTGACTATACTAGTTGCAACATTTATGAGCCTAATTCTGACAATGTTAAATTTTCTGGTAAAAGAGTCAATAACATTTAACTAGTTGACCAAGATGATGTAGCACATTCAAACCTATGTCTTACTGCTAAAAAAGATGATCTAGCCTATCTTTGGCATCGTAGACTAGGTCATGCCAGCTATACAGTGCTACACAAACTGAATAAGCATTCAATAGTTAGAGGACTTCCTAAAATTTCTTTTACAGTTGATAATGTTGTATGTGAGGTATGCACTCAGTCCAAACAGACTAGGAAGTCATTCAAGTCTAGAACTGAAAACTTATCTTCTAAACCATATGAGATGTTTCATATGAATCTTTTTGGACGCACAAGGTCAGCAAGTCTATCAAATAGAAGATATGGTTTCGTATTGGTTGATGACTTCTGTAGATTTACTTGGGTGTTTTTTCTCACACACAAAAATGAAGCATTTGATGAATTTCAGAAATTCTATTTAAAAGTTAAACGAATAATGTCAAATCTATTTAGAATATACAGACAGATCATGGTGGTGAGTTTGATAACTCACAGTTGTATAACTTCTGCATGAATAATGGCATAACTCAAAGGTTCTCCTCTCCAAGGACTCCTGAGCAAAATGGCATAGTAGAGAGGAGGAACCGGACTCTTGTGGAGATGGCTCAAACACTGCTGGTTGAAGGTAACCTACCAAGGAAATTTTGGGCTGAGGCAGTGAACACTGCATGCCATGTAGTCAATAGAGCCATGGTAAGGTCATTTACCCAGAAAACTCCTTATAAAATTTTCAAGGGTAAGAAGCCTTCACTAGCATATTTCAAGGTCTTCGGTTGTAAGTGTTTTGTGCATGTCAATGCTAAAAGAGATCTTGATAAATTTAAACCTAAGAGTGATCCTGGAATTTTTCTAGGATATTCAGAAACATCTAGAGCGTATAGGGTATACAATTTAAATTCTAAGACAGTAGAAGAATCTCCACATGTGGTCTTTGATGAAACAATGACTAAACTTGAAAATGGTTTGTGCAGGGAACAGAATAATGGAGAGATTCTAAAAAATGAAAATCCTGCAGACCAGTCTGAAGAAAGTGATGCAGAGAAGCCTGGTTCTCAGGGGGAGGTAAATGAGGTTCAAGGTAATCAAATTATCAATGTCAGATCTCTTAAAGATCATCCTATAGATAATGTAATTGGTAATTTGCTTGAACCCCCTAGAACCTGAGCTTATCTTAGAGCTCAGAATGAATTAAACTCCTTTGTATTAGTGTCTCAAATAGAACCCAAAAACATTGACAATGCTCTTAGTGATGTGCATTGGATCAATGCCATGCACGAGGAATTGAATCAATTTGACAGGAACAAGGTATGGCACCTAGTTCGACCTCCTGATCATGGGACTGTCATTGGGACCAAATGTGTGTTTAGGAATAAAAAAGATGAGAAGGGCAATGTTATTAGGAATAATGCCATACTGATAGCTCAGGGGTACAATCAGGAGTATGGAATTGACTTCGAAGAGTCATATACTCCTGTTTCCTGGTTAGAGGCTATCAGAATCCTATTAGCATATGCATGCTCATTAGGAATCACCCTTCAACAGATGGATGGGAAATCTGCATTTTTGAATGGAAAAATAAACGAGGATGTCTTTGTAAGACAGCCTCCTGGTTTTGAATGCTTAGATTTTCTTAATCATGTATATAAATTGAATAAAGCTCTATATGGACTGAAACAAGCCCCTAGAGCTTGATATGACAGGCTCAGTAAGTTCGTCACGGATAATAAGTTCACAAGAGGTGAAATTGACCAAACCTTAATCACAAAGGTAAGTCATCCAGACATTCTCATTGTGCAAATTTATGTAGATGGCATTATTTTTGGATTAACTAACCCAACTTTATGTGAGGAATTTTCTAATCTAATGACACAGGAATTTGAGATGAGTTCAATGGGGGAGCTAAAATTGTTCCTTGGACTGCAGGTAACTCAGACTAAAGAAAGAACATTCATAACTCAGTCCAAATACATCAAGAACCTGTTGAAGAAATTCAAGTTTGAAAATTTGAAGGAAATAACAGAACCAATGGGTACATCAACGAGTCTTGATGATGACCCAAAAGGTAAATTCGTTGACACCAAATTGTATAGAGGTATGATCGGATCTCTTCTTTACCTTACTGCATCTAAGCCTGATATTCAATTTGATGTGTGTTTATGTGTTAGATTTCAGGCTAGTCCTAAAGAGTCACATGTTAGTGCTGTTAAGAGAATTTTTAGGTATCTGTCAAGCACCCAAGAACTAGGTCTTTGGTACCCTGCTCAGTGTGAGCTAAACCTTATAGCCTACACTGATGCTGATTATGCTGGGTGTGGGATAGATAGAAAAAGCACTAGTGGATACTGCCATTTCTTAGGTGGTTGTCTAGTATCTTGGGCTTCCAAGAAGTAACACATTATTGCTCTATCTACCGCTGAGGTAGAATATGTCGCAGCAGAAAATTGTGCAGCCCAGGTGCTCTGGATCAAACATCAACTCCTTGACTATCAGATAGAATTGGGATGCATTCCAATTCTGTGTGATAACACTAGCGCTATAACATTGACTAAAAATCCTATTCATCACTCTAGGACCAAGCAAATAGAAATTAAACACCATTTTCTAAGAGATGAAGTAAGCAAGAATGAAATTGAACTAAACTTCATAGAATCTGAAAAACAGCTTGCTGATATTTTTACTAAACCTTTGAGTAATGACAGATTCAAATTCCTAAGAAGAGCGCTAGGTTTATGTAAATTTCAGCATGATGAATAATTCTTTTTCATTCCTGAGGAAGGGTTGTGATCTGATATGTGTCTACCTATCAAATCTATTGAGAATAAGATTTCAGATGTATGCTTGTCAATTGAAAATGCTTTGAATAAATATTCTGCTTTGTCTTGTGGATGATTAATGTCTGCTTGCAAGTAATTTGATCTGTGTCATAGTTGAGTCATCTTGATTTAAGAGGTATATAAAATGATATGTGGTGGAAAGATAGATTATGTCTGTCTGAAAGCCCATACCATGTGTAGAGGACTATCCACCGTCAGGTACAATGAATCAAGAGAGTACATGCATTGTATTGCACTTCTTAAATGTTAGGTTTAGTGGTCTGTGGCTAGTTGTGTCTTAATGTTGAACAATCATCCATATAGACATGGGGAGCTTTTGTTTAGAATAAGATTGCATGTCCATGATGTATTGATCTGTCAGGGGGACTTTTTCTGATTATCATCTATCTCAATCCTGGACAGTCCTCTGTCAATACTCCATTTCAACACTCTTTGGACCTCAGACTCTCTTCTCATATCAGTTATCATGTATAAACTTTTACTCTCTACAACTGTCTGTGTGCTTCACAATATCCCTCCCATCCTGAATTGATGACAGTCTGTCAATAAGTTCATTACATTAAGCAACATAAATCTCATATCTTCTATTATAGGAATCATGTTTGCTTCATGAATGAAACAATGGTTTAAGCTTAATAAACCTTAATGTTTCAGAACTGTATTCTGAAATATAAGGATGTGAAAATTTTAATAGCTCTCAACCTCAGTCTCGTGTTGCGACAGACAAAGTTTGCTAGTGTCTGAAAACTGATAAGAAAGTGTAATCTCAGTTGAGGAAATTGGAAGTGTGTATTGTTTTTAAACAAAACACTCTAAAGAATTAAAAAGGGCAGCGAAAGAAAAGAATGTGCCAAAAGAAAAGCAATGTATAAGCAAAATGGCAGAGCAATGAATGAATGCACTGAGAAACTGAGTACTCTATAAATGAAATAGAGAAAACTCATGTCATGAAGTGCTTCATGTCACCTATGTTCTTATGGTCAAATCTGTAGGATTGGTTTCACTAAGTATCTGGGGGTACTGACGTCTGATAAACGTGTACCCTTATGCAAAAAGGTGCAAATCATGACTGTTATTTTTTATCAGAAACAGTGTTGGTACTTTGCGCATAGTAACTGGGAGTACTGGCATATAACCAATGTGTACTCCTAATGTCAAAAGCATAATTGATACCTAACTGTTCAATAAGTCAGAAAGAATTAACTCTAAAAATATCTGCTGTAACCCTTGTTATCAAAGTCTTTTTGAGTGTCGTGTTGTTTAACCTCAATACATATTCCTGTCACTCACAAAGATTTTCACTGGATTTGAATCGAGTAGGATACAGCACTGACCAAGTCTTTCATGACTTATGTGTCCCAGGTTTATTGCTATTAACGGATTCCACAACCTTATTAGAAGCGTACAGTGTATTCACTCTACTTTTATTACTCTTAAACCAAAAGTCTACCATGAATGCAGAGTCTAGATTCTTATTCTCTAAGACCTTGGGACATAAATTGCTTTCTTAATGAACTATTATTCAGGGTGTCACTCTATTCATTTACTCCTCTTTACTTCGTCAATCTTACCTCCCTCACTCCTTGTTTGTTGATGGCAAAGGGGGAGAGAAAATGTAGAGCATTGGTGTTGAGGGGGAGAGTTCAGAGAGTTCAGGGGGAGAGAAAGATTCTGGTGCTTTCTTTTGACTGTGAGATATCTGATCTTTACTGGATTAATCTTGTCTCATCAAAATACACCATGACTTTGGGTGCTGCCATCATCAAAAAGGGGGAGAATGTTGGGCCTCCTCTGGAACTGATCAGCAGTGTGGAAACTGTTGTGCATTGACTATGATTTGATTTTGCTTTGATTGATTTGCAACAGTTGAGTTGACTATGTTAATTTCATCGCTTACCCTGGCAGCAGTGTATATTTTGATGAATCTTACTTAGGTCAGAATCATTAGATGGTTATAGTAGGTCTATGCAGGCTTGCCTTGTGATAAACAAGGTCTGGGCATAATCGTCATGCTTTTGCATACAACGCATTATAAGTCGGTGCATGCTTTTGCATACAACATCATCAGTCTGTGCATGTTTTTCAAATATGTATAATCTAGTCTGTGCACATACTACACTGTGTACACCAAGGTCCGTGCACATTCAATCTAAGTGAATCTAAAGTCTGTGCTTGTTTGGTCTTCAGGCATAAAAAGGTCTGTGCATGTTTCTTTGGAAACATACACAAGGTCTGCGCATCCTTTTGTTCATGTGTGAATAAGGTCAGTGCAACTTTGCTTTGGTATATGAAGGAAGTCGGTGCATATCACTGTTCAAAACAGTGCATGTATCGTTCATGGCACGATCAGGTCGGTGCAATTTTTTGTTGAGTGCATACTCGAGTCTGTGCATATACCTCGGTGCATGTTTCAAGTTTGTGGATATCATTGTTCACCTGCATACAAGGTCGGTGTATACTCTTAGCATGTTGTTATGCAAGTCAGTGCATATTGTTCCTTGTTCGATACAAGGTCGGTGCATATCCTTCTATGTGCGCATATGATGGTCAGTGCACTTGTAAAATCAGTGCACGCTCCAGTTCATGCTGATTCTAAGTCTGTGCATTTTCTTAGTCCTACTAGGGTCGGTGCATTGTTTGCATGGTTAAGCATTGTGCATACAAAGGCCGTGCATGTTTTCATTATATAAAGTCGGTGCATGTTCTCAGTAGAACAAGTCGGTGCATGTTCTCATGAAATGCATTAGAACAAGTCGTTGCACATTTGCGCTATGCTTTGCAAAGGATGGTGTACTTCTGCATATGGCAGAGAACATGTCTGTGCATCTTATCTCATGCATATGAAAGGTCGGTGCAGTGTTTGTCATCTGCATACCTAGTATGTGCATGTTTTAGTCCAACACTTAACTGAGTCGGTGCACTTTGTGACATACGCATACATAGGTCTGTGCACATTTGCATTGTGTGTATATATAAGGTCAGTACACCTATTCTCACATGCTACATAACAGTCTGTGCATAGTTTGCCTATAGACTCATAGGTCTGTGCATACTCTGTTTTATGTCATACTAAACTCTGTGCACATTATATATATGGTCTCAAGTCTGTGATTACAAGATGTTTGATGAAATGTCTCACTTCCAGTTTACCAGATCCAAGTAGCACGTGAGCTTGAACTGAAGCAGTCACGTGTTCCCAGAAAAGATTGGAAGCATGCACATGATTCCAGGGAGCTTATTATTGGCACGTGATCCAAGGCAATAATCGGGTCAGTGGTTCTGCCACGTGGAGAGCCAGATCTCAGCGATCCTGGCACGTGGACAGATGGAGATCAGATCTGCGAAAGTGTTTTGGCGGGAAACATGGCGTCCACACGCCCTTTTGCCTGACATATATACAAGAGGCATTATCGCCTGATCATATGATATATATATAGAACAGAGCAGAAAAGAAGATTGAAGTAGAGAGAGAGATTCAGCAGAGTAGATCAGATCTCAAGAGAAGAAAAAGAAAAGAGTGCAAAGTGAGAGCCAGCTGATCGTGAGAGAAGAAGAATTCTGAGAGTTTCTAAGAGAATTTGTTTAGCTGTGAGTGAAGAGTTATTTTGCTATTGTTCCTGGCGTTGGTTCATAACCATCGCCAGTCTGCTCTACACTGAAGAGCTACATTATTTTTCTCATTGATTTTTCCTTTTCACTTTTAAACTCTCATTACTGCAAGCTGTGAGTCAGCATCTGTAGCATAAGCTATAAGGCTCAACGGTAGAGGAGGATTCCTCTGATAGCATAAGCTGTAAGGCTCAACGTGTTTTGGGAAGTGTTCCCCGAAGCTGTGGATCGGCGGTTTGGAAGCTGTGTATCAGCAGTGAAGCCACACTTGGTTTGAGTGTGGGGTGGACGTAGATCTCTGGAGGAGACCGAACCACCTTAAAATTCTTTTGTCTTTATGGTTTTGATATTTGTGTTAAGTGTTCCGCTTAAGCAAATTTAATTCCGCACTTGTTGCTTAGGTTTATATAATGTTGGGAGGGAAGATCTATTCACCCCCCTCTAGATATACATTATGTGGTATCGAAGCATTCCATCATGTCAACAATTGGTATCAGAGCCTAACTCTTCTCTAGGACTTAATATCCCGAAGAGGTTGCTATCATGGATGCGAAAGGATTGACAGCCGAGGGACACTCTACAACCAAGCCTCCATACTTTGATGGTTCAAACTATGCATACTGGAAGAATCGTATGCTAGTCTTCTTGAGGGCAAAAGATTTTGAACTCTGGAAGATTGTCTGTGAAGGCCCTTTCGAATTATTTGAGGACGAGGATCTGTGGACACGAGAGCAGATCTGCAGATCAACACTCAACTGGAATGCTATCAATGCAATCCAGTGTGCCCTTCATCCCATGGAGTTCTCCAGGGTATCATCATGTTCATCAGCTAAGGAGATGTGGGATAAATTGGAAGTCATATACGAAGGGACATCTCAAGTGAGAGAGACAAAAACTAATATGCTGGTCTTTGAGTATGAGGCATTTAAGATGAGGCCGAATGAAACTATTACAAAGATGTATGCTCGCCTCCTGATTATCACCAATGGTCTTAGGAACCTAGGGAAAACTTATTCTGATTACGAGCTGGTAAGGAAGATTCTGCATTCCCTAACTTCGATCTGGCACACCAAGGCTACCGTTATTGAGGAGTCTAGGGACTTGAAGACTACTAAGATTGATGAGTTGATCGGTTCACTCATGACATATGAGATGAACTTGCCAAAGATAGATGAGCTAGAGAAGAAGAAGAGACCTATTGCACTAAAGGCCAATTTCTGTAAAAGTGGGTCATCCAGCGACCACAGTTCCTCAAGATCAGAGATTGAAGGTAATCAGCTCGCTATGCTGACTCGACAAATCAAGAGGTTTCTGAGAAAAGGGAGAAGAAATTTTGGAAGAAGACAGCACAGTGACAGAAGGCAGACAAGGTATAAAACTAATCCTGCCAAAAAGACTGACACCACTATTTACTATCATTGCATGAAATCTGGCCACATGAAGGTGGAATGTCCGGAGCTCCAAAAGCTGAAAGAAAAAGGAAAGAAAAGAAACACGAGAGGCAAAGCAATGATAAGTACCTGGAGCGATGAGGATGAGGGAAATCTTAGCTGCACCTTGGAGAGTGGAGGTGAAGGAAGTCAAATATGCATGATGGCCAGGGACTGCTATAGAGAAGAAGAAAATGATGAGGTATCATCTCCCTTTGAAAATTACACTCTTATGGATTGGAAAAATGCTTATGGTGAGTTATTAGATAAAGTTGATGATATCAGAAAAGAAAATAGATAATTAAAAAGAAAGGTCAATTCACTCGTTAATGATACCACCATGTCAGATAGAGTTGCATATCTAGAAATAGAAAATAGTTGTTTAAAACAATCTGCTATTGAATTTGATGAAATGAAATCTGCTTTGATTGATGCTAGGAAGGAGAATGATATGCTAAAAAATATAATTTATGACCTAAAACTGAAATTTCAAAGTTGTGAAAATGACATGAGAACTGTTAATGAAAATATGAAGCTGTGTTAAATGTCAATGTTGAGTTGAAGAAATTAATAGAAAATCTGGAAAAAGAAAATGAAGACAAACAGAAAACCATTGAGAGCATCCAAGGCACTGAAAACTTAAATGCTCTCTTAAGAACAAAGGTAAATTTTAGAAGAGAGGGTCTCGGTTTTAATCCCACAGCTAAGAGAAGCTTCGAACTAAAAACTGTTTCATTCACAGCTGCGAAGGGAAAGACCACCCCTCTAATTAAAATGTGCAGTGGAAACAATGTTGGTAAATCTTCTGTGAATGCTACTACTCAGAAAAAGTCCAGCACTCAGGACAAAGGTAAACATAAGATGGAAACCTCCAGCAAATCACACACACATAAGTTTACATCTCAGAGAAAATATCAGGTTAGGGGTCAACCATCTGCTACCCCAAGACCCCAGGATAAGTCTAATAGGTCTCCACAGAAAAATATCTGGAAGACACAGTCCACTCCCATGCATATTCCAGATGGACCTAGGACAGCCAGGAGACCAGAGATCACTAGAAACCATCTCATAGCTCAGACCTATCATGCATACCATCATGCTCAACCACATCAGTTCAGTAGGTCTGGAAAGGAAGAGCCTATGGAAGGTCTACATACCGCACAAATCCCACTCCGAAATATAGACCTCAGGTTAGAAATTGGGTTGGGCAATCCTGGACATGGAACCCAAGGAAACATACTTCCTATGATCAGCCGAGGACCAACCCTGGATACACTTCACCCAATGTTTTCCAGACCAATAATAACTATAAAAATAGCAACAACAAAAATAGAACAAACAAATCCACAAAGCAATCAATTCAAAACAAATGTGGATACCCAAATGTTTGCTATCATGCTTTGATGACTCCTCTGTTGTTTTGGGGCCCAAACATTTTTGGGTTCCAAACTTTTCTACTTGATCCTTGATGCAGGTATGTCTGGCAGCCAAGCAAAATCTGTGGTACTTGACAGTGGCTGCTCCAGGCATATGACAGGGACAAGGCCAAATTTTGTATGCTGGTTGAAAAGAATGGAGGCCTTGTTACCTTTGGAGGCAACACCAAGGGTAAGATAGTCAGATCAGGTAAGGTAGGTAAGTGTTCTACCTACTCTATTGATGAAGTCATGCTGGTAGAAGGTCTTGCATATAACCTGTTAAGCATTAGCCAGCTTTGTGATAAAGGTCATAGGGTAGTTTTTGACTCTACTAGTTGCAACATTTATGAGCCTAATTCTGACAATGTTAAATTGTCTGGTAAAAGAGTCAATAACATTTACCTAGTTGACCTAGATGATGTAGCACATTCAAACCTGTGTCTTACTGCTAAAAAGGATGATCTAGCCTATCTTTGGCATCGTAGACTAGGTCATGCCAGCTATACAGTGCTACACAAACTGAATAAGCATTCAATAGTTAGAGGACTTCCTGAAATTTCTTTTAAAGTTGATAATGTTGTATGTGAGGCATGCACTCAGTCCAAACAGACTAGGAAGTCATTCAAGTCTAGAACTGAAAACTTATCTTCTAAACCATATGAGATGATTCATATGATCTTTTTGGACGCACAAGGTCAGCAAGTCTATCAAATAGAAGATATGGTTTCGTATTGGTTGATGACTTCTAGATTTACTTGGGTGTTTTTCTCACACACAAAAATGAAGCATTTGATGAATTTCAGAATTCTATTTAAAAATTAAACAGAATAATGTCAATTCTATTCAGAATATACAGACTGATCATGGTGGTGAGTTTGATAACTCACAGTTTTATGACTTCTGCAGGAATAATGGCATAACTCAAAGGTTCTCCTCTCCAAGGACTCCTGAGCAAAATGGCATAGTAGAGAGGAGGAACCGGACTCTTGTGGAGATGGCTCGAACACTGCTGGTTGAAGGTAACCTACCAAGGAAATTTTGGGCTGAGGCAGTGAACACTGCATGCCATGTAGTCAACAGAGCCATGGTAAGGTCATTTACCCAGAAAACTCCTTATGAAATTCTCAAGGGTAAGAAGCCTTCACTAGCATATTTCAAGGTCTTCGGTTGTAAGTGTTTTGTGCATGTCAATGCTAAAAGAGATCTTGATAAATTTGAACCTAAGAGTGATCCTGGAATTTTTCTAGGATATTCAGAAACATCTAGAGCCTATAGGGTATATAATTTAAATTCTAAGACAGTAGAAGAATCTCCACATGTGGTCTTTGATGAAACAATGACTAAACTTGAAAATGGTTTGTGCAGGGAACAGAATAATGGAGAGATTCTGAAAAATGAAAATCTGCAGACCAGTCTGAAGAAAGTGATGCAGAGAAGCCTGGTTCTCAGGGGGAGGTAAATGAGGTTCAAGGTAATCAAATTATCAATGTCAGATCTCTTAAAGATCATCCTATAGATAATGTAATTGGTAATTTGCTTGAACCCCCTAGAACCAGAGCTTATCTCAGAGCTCAGAATGAATTAAACTCCTTTGTATTAGTGTCTCAAATAGAACCCAAAAACATTGACAGTGCTCTTAGTGATGTGCATTGGATCAATGCCATGCACGAGGAATTGAATCAATTTGACAGGAACAAGGTATGGCACCTAGTTCCACCTCCTGATCATGGGACTGTCATTGGGACCAAATGGTGTTTAGGAATAAAAAAGATGAGAAGGGCAATGTTATTAGGAATAAGGCCATACTGATAGCTCAGGGGTACAATCAGGAGTATGGAATTGACTTCGAAGAGTCATATGCTCCTGTTGCCTGGTTAGAGGCTATCAGAATCCTATTAGCATATGCATGCTCATTAGGAATCACCCTTCAGCAGATGGATGTGAAATCTACATTTTTGAATGGGAAATAAACGAGGATGTCTTTGTAAGACAGCCTCCTGGTTTTGAATGCATAGATTTTCCTAATCATGTATATAAATTGAATAAAGCTCTATATGGACTGAAACAAGCCCCTAGAGCTTGGTATGACAGGCTCAGTAAGTTCGTCACGGATAAGAAGTTCACAAGAGGTGAAATTGACCAAACCTTAATCACAAAGGTAAGTCATCCAGACATTCTCATTGTGCAAATTTATGTAGATGACATTGTTTTTGGATCAACTAACCCAACTTTATGTGAGGAATTTTCTAATCTAATGACACAGGATTTGAGATGAGTTCAATGGGGGAGCTAAAATTGTTCCTTGGACTGCAGGTAACTCAGACTAAAGAAGGAACATTCATAACTCAGTCCAAATACATCAAGAACCTGTTGAAGAAATTCAAGTTTGAAAATTTGAAGGAAATAACAGAACCAATGGGTACATCAACGAGTCTTGATGATGACCCAAAAGGTAAATTGGTTGACACCAAATTGTATAGAGGTATGATCGGATCTCTTCTTTACCTTACTGCATCTAGCCTGATATTCAATTTGCTGTGTGTTTATGTGCTAGATTTCAGGCTAGTCCTAAAGAGTCACATGTTAGTGCTGTTAAGAGGATTTTTAGGTATCTGTCAGGCACCCAAGAACTAGGTCTTTGGTACCTTGCTCAGTGTGAGCTAAACCTTATAGCCTACACTGATGCTGATTATGCTGGGTGTCGGATAGATAGAAAAAGCACTAGTGGATACTGCCATTTCTTAGGTGGTTGTCTAGTATCTTGGGCTTCCAAGAAGTAACACACTGTTGCTCTATCTACCGCTGAGGTAGAATATGTCGCAGCAGAAATTGTGCAGCCCAGGTGCTCTGGATAAAACATCAACTCCTTGACTATCAGATAGAATTGGGATGCATTCCAATTCTGTGTGATAACACTAGCGCTATAACATTGACTAAAAATCCTATTCATCACTCTAGGACCAAGCAAATAGAAATTAAACACCATTTTCTAAGAGATGAAGTAAGCAAGAATGAAATTGAACTAAACTTCATAGAATCTGAAAAACAGCTTGCTGATATTTTTACTAAACCTTTGAGTAATGACAGATTCAAATTCCTAAGAAGAGAGCTAGGTTTATGTAAATTTCAGCATGATGAATAATTCTTTTTCATTCCTGAGGAAGGGTTGTGATCTGATATGTGTCTACCTATCAAATCTATTGAGAATAAGATTTCAGATGTATGCTTGTCAATTGAAAATGCTTTGAATAAATATTCTGCTTTGTCTTGTGGATGATTAATGTCTGCTTGCAAGTAATTTGATCTGTGTCATAGTTGAGTCATCTTGATTTAAGAGGTATATAAAATGATATGTGGTGGAAAGATAGATTATGTCTGTCTGAAAGCCCATACCATGTGTAGAGGACTATCCACCGTCGGGTACAATGAATCAAGAGAGTACATGCATTGTATTGCACTTCTTAAATGTTAGGTTTAGTGGTCTATGGCTAGTTGTGTCTTAATGTTGAACAATCATCCATATAGACATGGGGAGCTTTTGTTTAGAATAAGATTGCATGTCCATGATGTATTGATCTGTCAGGGGGACTTTTTCTGATTATCATCTATCTCAATCCTGGACAGTCCTCTGTCAATACTCCATTTCAACACTCTTTGGACCTCAGACTCTCTTCTCATATCAGTTATCATGTATAAACTTTTACTCTCTACAACTGTCTGTGTGCTTCACAATATCCCTCCCATCCTGAATTGATGACAGTCTGTCAATAAGTTCATTACATTAAGCAACATAAATCTCATATCTTCTATTATAGAATCATGTTTGCTTCATGAATGAAACAATGGTTTAAGCTTAATAAACCTTAATGTTTCAGACTGTATTCTGAAATATAAGGATGTGAAAATTTTAATAGCTCTCAACCTCAGTCTCGTGTTGCGACAGACAAAGTTTGCTAGTGTCTGAAAACTGATAAGAAAGTGTAATCTCAGTTGAGGAAATTGGAAGTGTGTATTGTTTTTAAACAAAACACTCTAAGAATTAAAAAGGGCAGCGAAAGAAAAGAATGTGCCAAAAGAAAAGCAATGTATAAGAAAAATGGCAGAGCAATGAATGAATGCACTGAGAAACTGAGTACTCTATAAATGAAATAGAGAAAACTCATGTCATGAAGTGCTTCATGTCACCTCTGTTCTTATGGTCAAATCTGTAGGATTGGTTTCACTAAGTATCTGGGGGTACTGGCGTCTGATAAACGTGTACCCTTATGCAAAAAGGTGCAAATCATGACTGTTATTTTTTATCAGAAACAGTGTTGGTACTTTGCGCATAGTAACTGGAGTACTGGCATATAACCAACGTGTACTCCTAATGTCAAAAGCATAATTGATACCTAACTGTTCAATAAGTCAGAAAGAATTAACTCTAAAAATATCTGCTGTAACCCTTGTTATCAAAGTCTTTTTGAGTGTCGTGTTGTTTAACCTCAATACATATTCCTGTCACTCACAAAGATTTTCACTGGATTTGAATCGAGTAGGATACAGCACTGACCAAGTCTTTCATGACTTATGTGTCCCAGGTTTATTGCTATTAACGGATTCTACAACCTTATTAGAAGCGTACAGTGTATTCACTCTACTTTTATTACTCTTAAACCAAAAGTCTACCATGAATGCAGAGTCTAGATTCTTATTCTCTAAGACCTTGGGACATAAATTGCTTTCTTAATGAACTATTATTCAGGGTGTCACTCTATTCATTTACTCCTCTTTACTTCGTCAATCTTACCTCCCTCACTCCTTGTTTGTTGATGGCAAAGGGGGAGAGAAAATGTAGAGCATTGGTGTTGAGGGGGAGAGTTCAGAGAGTTCAGGGGGAGAGAAAGATTCTGGTGCTTTCTTTTGACTGTGAGATATCTGATCTTTACTGGATTAATCTTGTCTCATCAAAATACACCATGACTTTGGGTGCTGCCATCATCAAAAAGGGGGAGAATGTTGGGCCTCCTCTGGAACTGATCAGCAGTGTGGAAACTGTTGTGCATTGACTATGATTTGATTTTGCTTTGATTGATTTGCAACAGTTGAGTTGACTATGTTAATTTCATCGCTTACCCTGGCAGCAGTGTATATTTTGATGAATCTTACTTAGGTCAGAATCATTAGATGGTTATAGTAGGTCTATGCAGGCTTGCCTTGTGATAAACAAGGTCTGGGCATAATCGTCATGCTTTTGCATACAACGCATTATAAGTCGGTGCATGCTTTTGCATACAACATCATCAGTCTGTGCATGTTTTTCAAATATGTATAATCTAGTCTGTGCACATACTACACTGTGTACACCAAGGTCCGTGCACATTCAATCTAAGTGAATCTAAAGTCTGTGCTTGTTTGGTCTTCAGGCATAAAAAGGTCTGTGCATGTTTCTTTGGAAACATACACAAGGTCTGCGCATCCTTTTGTTCATGTGTGAATAAGGTCAGTGCAACTTTGCTTTGGTATATGAAGGAAGTCGGTGCATATCACTGTTCAAAACAGTGCATGTATCGTTCATGGCACGATCAGGTCGGTGCAATTTTTTGTTGAGTGCATACTCGAGTCTGTGCATATACCTCGGTGCATGTTTCAAGTCTGTGGATATCATTGTTCACCTGCATACAAGGTCGGTGTATACTCTTAGCATGTTGTTATGCAAGTCAGTGCATATTGTTCCTTGTTCGATACAAGGTCGGTGCATATCCTTCTATGTGCGCATATGATGGTCGGTGCACTTGTAAAATCAGTGCACGCTCCAGTTCATGCTGATTCTAAGTCTGTGCATTTTCTTAGTCCTACTAGGGTTGGTGCATTGTTTGCATGGTTAAGCATTGTGCATACAAAGGCCGTGCATGTTTTCATTATATAAAGTCGGTGCATGTTCTCAGTAGAACAAGTCGGTGCATGTTCTCATGAAATGCATTAGAACAAGTCGTTGCACATTTGCGCTATGCTTTGCAAAGGATGGTGTACTTCTGCATATGGCAGAGAACATGTCTGTGCATCTTATCTCATGCATATGAAAGGTCGGTGCAGTGTTTGTCATCTGCATACCTAGTATGTGCATGTTTTAGTCCAACACTTAACTGAGTCGGTGCACTTTGTGACATACGCATACATAGGTCTGTGCACATTTGCATTGTGTGTATATATAAGGTCAGTACACCTATTCTCACATGCTACATAACAGTCTGTGCATAGTTTGCCTATAGACTCATAGGTCTGTGCATACTCTGTTTTATGTCATACTAAACTCTGTGCACATTATATATATGGTCTCAAGTCTGTGATTACAAGATGTTTGATGAAATGTCTCACTTCCAGTTTACCAGATCCAAGTAGCACGTGAGCTTGAACTGAAGCAGTCACGTGTTCCCAGAAAAGATTGGAAGCTGGCACATGATTCCAGGGAGCTTATTATTGGCACGTGATCCAAGGCAATAATCGGGTCAGTGGTTCTGCCACGTGGAGAGCCAGATCTCAGCGATCCTGACACGTGGACAGATGGAGATCAGATCTGCGAAAGTGTTTAGGCGGGAAACATGGCGTCCACACGCCCTTTTGCCTGACATATATACAAGAGGCATTATCGCCTGATCATATGATATATAGAACAGAGCAGAAAAGAAGATTGAAGAAGAGAGAGAGATTCAGCAGAGCAGATCAGATCTCAAGAGAAGAAAAAGAAATGAGTGTAAAGTGAGAGCCAGCTGATCTTGAGAGTAGAAGAATTCTGAGAGTTTCTGAGGGAATTTGTTTAGCTGTAAGTGAAGAGTTATTTTGCTATTGTTCCTGGCGTTGGTTCATAACCATCGCCAGTCTGCTCTACACTGAAGAGCTACATTATTTTTCTCATTGATTTTTCCTTTTCACTTTTAAACTCTCATTACTGCAAGCTGTGAGTCAGCGTCTGTGGCATAAGCTGTAAGGCTCAGCAGTAGAGGAGGGTCTTCTGATAGCGTAAGCTGTAAGGCTCAGCTTGTTTTGGGAACTTTTCCCCGAAGCTGTGGATCAGAGGTTTGGAAGCTGTGTATAAGCAGTGAAGCCACGCTTGGTTTGAGTGTGGGGTGGACGTAGATCTCTGGAGGAGATCAAACCACCTTAAAATTCTTCTGTCTCTGTGGTTTTGATTTTCGTGTTGAGTGTTCTGCTTTAAAAAATTTAATTCCGCACTTGTTGCTTAAGTTGGTATAATTTTTGGGGTGAAGATCTATTCACCCCCCCTTTAGATCTAGCTTATGTGATATCGAAGCATTCCATAGTGTCAACAATTGGTATCAGAGCCTAACTCTTCTACAGGGCTTAATATCACAAAGAGCTTAGCTATCATGGATGCGAAAGGATTGACAGCCGAGGGACACTCTACAACCAAGCCTCCATACTTTGATGGTTCAAACTATGCATACTGGAAGAATCGTATGCTAGTCTTCTTGAGGGCAAAAGATTTTGAACTCTGGAAGATTGTCTGTGAAGGCCCTTTCGAATTATTTGAGGACGAGGATCTGTGGACACGAGAGCAGATCTGCAGATCAACACTCAACTGGAATGCTATCAATGCAATCCAGTGTGCCCTTCATCCCATGGAGTTCTCCAGGGTATCATCATGTTCATCAGCTAAGGAGATGTGGGATAAATTGGAAGTCATATACGAAGGGACATCTCAAGTGAGAGAGACAAAAACTAATATGCTAGTCTTTGAGTATGAGGCATTTAAGATGAGGCCGAATGAAACTATTACAAAGATGTATGCTCGCCTCCTGATTATCACCAATGGTCTTAGGAACCTAGGGAAAACTTATTCTGATTACGAGCTGGTAAGGAAGATTCTGCATTCCCTAACTCGATCTGGCACACCAAGGCTACCGTTATTGAGGAGTCTAGGGACTTGAAGACTACTAAGATTGATGAGTTGATCGGTTCACTCATGACATATGAGATGAACTTGCCAAAGATAGATGAGCTAGAGAAGAAGAAGAGACCTATTGCACTAAAGGCCAATTTCTGTAAAAGTGGGTCATCCAGCGACCACAGTTCCTCAAGATCAGAGATTGAAGGTAATCAGCTCGCTATGCTGACTCGACAAATCAAGAGGTTTCTGAGAAAAGGGAGAAGAAATTTTGGAAGAAGACAACACAGTGACAGAAGGCAGACAAGGTATAAAACTAATCCTGCCAAAAAGACTGACACCACTATTTACTATCATTGTAGGAAATCTGGCCACATGAAGGTGGAATGTCCGGAGCTCCAAAAGCTGAAAGAAAAAGGAAAGAAAAGAAACACGAGAGGCAAAGCAATGATAAGTACCTGGAGCGATGAGGATGAGGGAAATCTTAGCTGCACCTCGGAGAGTGAAGGTGAAGGAAGTCAAATATGCCTGATGGCCAGGGACTGCGATAGAGAAGAAGAAAATGATGAGGTATCATCTCCCTTTGAAAATTACACTCTTATGGATTGGAAAAATGCTTATGGTGAGTTATTAGATAAAGTTGATGATATCAGAAAAGAAAATAGACAATTAAAAAGAAAGGTCAATTCACTCGTTAATGATACCACCATGTCAGATAGAGTTGCATATCTAGAAACAGAAAATAGTTGTTTAAAACAATCTGCTTTTGAATTTGATGAAATGAAATCTGCTTTGATTGATGCTAGGAAGGAGAATGATATGCTGAAAAATATAATTTATGACCTAAAACTGAAATTTCAAAGTTGTGAAAATGACATGAGAACTGTTAATGAAAATATGAAGCTGTGTTAAATGTCAATGTTGAGTTGAAGAAATTAATAGAAAATCTGGAAAAAGAAAATGAAGACAAACAGAAAACCATTGAGAGCATCCAAGGCACTGAAAACTTAAATGCTCTCTTAAGAACAAAGGTAAATTTTAGAAGAGAGGGTCTCGGTTTTAATCCCACAGCTAAGAGAAGCTTCGAACTAAAAACTGTTTCATTCACAGCTGCGAAGGGAAAGACCACCCCTCTAATTAAAATGTGCAGTGGAAACAATGTTGGTAAATCTTCTGTGAATGCTACTACTCAGAAAAAGTCCAGCACTCAGGACAAAGGTAAACATAAGATGGAAACCTCCAGCAAATCACACACACATAAGTTTACATCTCAGAGAAAATATCAGGTTAGGGGTCAACCATCTGCTACCCCAAGACCCCAGGATAAGTCTAATAGGTCTCCACAGAAAAATATCTGGAAGACACAGTCCACTCCCATGCATATTCCAGATGGACCTAGGACAGCCAGGAGACCAGAGATCACTAGAAACCATCTCATAGCTCAAACCTATCATGCATACCATCATGCTCAACCACATCAGTTCAGTAGGTCTGGAAAGGACAGAGCCTATTGAAGGTCTACATACCGCACAAATCCCACTCCGAAATATAGACCTCAGGTTAGAAATTGGGTTGGACAATCCAGGACATGGAACCCAAGGAAACATACTTCCTATGATCAGCCGAGGACCAACCCTGGATACACTTCACCCAATGTTTTCCAGACCAATAATAACTATAAAAATAGCAACAACAAAAATAGAACAAACAAATCCACAAAGTAATCAATTCCAAAACAAATGTGGATACCCAAATGTTTGCTATCATGCTTTGATGACTCCTCTGTTGTTTTGGGGTCCAAACATTTTTGGGTTCTAAACTTTTCTACTTGATCCTTGATGCAGGTATGCCTGGTAGCCAAGCAAAATCTGTGGTACTTGGACAGTGGCTACTCCAGGCAAATGACAGGGGACAAGGCCAAATTTTGTATGCTGGTTGAAAAGAATGGAGGCCTTGTTACCTTTGGAGGCAACACCATAAGATAGTCAGATCATGTAAGGTAGGTAAGTGTTCTACCTGTTATATTGATGAAGTCATGCTGGTAGAAGGTCTTGCATATAACCTGTTAAGCATTAGCCAGCTTTGTGATAAAGGTCATAGGGTAGTTTTTGACTCTACTAGTTGCAACATTTATGAGCCTAATTCTGACAATGTTAAATTGTCTGGTAAAAGAGTCAATAACATTTACCTAGTTGACGTAGATGATGTAGCACATTCAAACCTCTGTCTTACTGCTAAAAATGATGATCTAGCCTATCTTTGACATCGTTGACTAGGTCATGCCAGCTACACAAACTGAATAAACATTCAATAGTTAGAGGACTTCCTGAAATTTCTTTTAAAGTTGATAATGTTATATGTGAGGCATGCACTCAGTCCAAACAGACTAGGAAGTCATTCAAGTCTGGAACTAAAAACTTATCTTCTAAACCATATGAGCTGATTCATATGAAATCTTTTTGGACCCACAAGGTCAGCTAGTCTATCAAATAGAAGATATGGTTTCGGTTGATGACTTCTCTAGATTTACTTGGGTGTTTTTCCTCACACACAAAATTGAAGCATTTGATGAATTTCAGGAATTCTATTTAAAAATTAAACATAATAATGTTAATTCTATTCAGAATATAGAGACTGATCATGGTGGTGAGTTTGATAACTCACAGTTTTATGACTTCTGCAGGAATAATGGCATAACTCAAAGGTTCTCCTCTCCAAGGACTCCTGGGCAAAATGGCATAGTAGAGAGAGGAGGAAATAGACTCTTGTGGAGATGGCTCGAACACTGCTGGTTGAAGGTAATCTACCAAAAGAAATTTTGGGTTGAGGCAGTGAACACTGCATGCCATGTAGTCAACAGAGTCATGGTAATGTCATTTACCCAAAAAACTCCTTATGAAATTCTCAAGGGTAAGAAGCCTTCACTAGCTTATTTCAAGGTCTTCGGTTGTAAGTGTTTTGTGCATGTCAATGCTAAAAGAGATCTTGATAAATTTGAACCTAAGAGTGATCCTGAAAATTTTCTAAGATATTCAGAAACATCTAGAGCCTATAGGGTATACAATTTAAATTCTAAGATAGTAGAAGAATCTCCACATGTGGTCTTTGATGAAACAATGACTAAACTTGAAAATGGTTTGTGCAGGGAACAGAATAATGGAGAGATTCTGAAAAATGAACATCCTACAGACCAGTATCAAGAAAGTGATGCCGAGAAGCCTGGTTCTCAAGGGGAGGTAAATGAGGTTCAAGGTAATCAAATTATCAATGTCAGATCTCTTAAACATCATCGTATAGAAAATGTAATTGGTAATTTGCTTGAACCCCCTAGAACCAGAGCTTATCTCAGAGCTTAGAATGAATTAAACTCCTGTGCATTAGTGTCTCAAATAGAACCCAAAAACATTGACAGTGCTCTTAGTGATGTGCATTGGATCAATGTCATGCATGAGGAATTGAATCAATTTGACAGGAACAAGGTATGGCCCCTAGTTCCACCTCCTGATCATGGGACTATCATTGGGACCAAATGGGTGTTTAGGAATAAAACAGATGAGAAGGGCAATGTTATTAGGAATAAGGCCAGACTGGTAGCTCAGGGGTACAATCAGGAGTATGGAATTGACTTCGAAGAGTCATATGCTCTTGTTGCCAGGTTAGAGGCTATCAGAATCATATTAGCATATGCATTCTCATTAGAAATCACCCTTCAGCAGATGGATGTGAAATCTACATTTTTGATTGAGGAAATAAACGAGGATATCTTTGTAAGACAGCCTCCTGGTTTTGAATGTATAGATTTTCGTAATCATGTATATAAATTGAATAAAACTCTATATGGACTGAAACAAGCCCCTAGAGCTTGGTATGACAGACTCAGCAAGTTCGTCACGGATAAGAAGTTCACAAGAGGTGAAATTGACCAAACCTTATTCACAAAGGTAAGTCATCCAGACATTCTCATTGTGCAAATTTATGTAGATGACATTATTAGTGGATCAACTAACCCAACTTTATGTGAGGAATTTTCTAATCTAATGACACAAGAATTTGAGATGAGATCAATGGGGGAGCTAAAATTATTCCTTGGACTGCAGGTAACTCAGACTAAAGAAGGAACATTCATAACTAAGTCCAAATACATCAAGAACCTGTTGAAGAAATTCAAGTTTGAAAATTTGAAGGAAATAACAACACCAATGGGTACATCAACGAGTCTTGATGATGTCCCAAAAGGTACATTGGTTGACACCAAATTGTACCGAGGTATGATCGGATCTCTTCTTTACCTTACTGCATCTAGGCCTGATATTCAATTTGCTGTGTGTTTATGTGCTAGATTTCAGGCTAGTCCTGAAGAGTCACGTGTTAGTGCTATTAAGAGGATTTTTAGGTATCTGTCAGGCACCCAAGAGCTAGGTCTTTGGTACCCTGCTCAGTGTGAGCTAAACCTTATAGCCTACACTGATGCTGATTATGCTGGGTGTCGGATAGATAGAAAAAGCATTAGTGGATACTGCCATTTCTTAGGTGGTTGTCTCGTATCTTGGACTTCCAAGAAGCAACACACTGTTGCTCTATCTACCGCTGAGGCAGAATATGTCGCAGCAGGAAATTGTACAGCCCAGGTGCTCTGGATCAAACACCAACTCCTTGACTATCAGATAGAATTGGGATGCATTCCAATTCTGTGTGATAACACTAGCGCTATAGCATTGACTAAAAATCCGGTTCACCACTCTAGGACCAAGCACATAGAAATTAAACACTATTTTCTAAGAGATGAAGTAAGCAAGAATTAAATTGAACTGAACTTCATAGAATCTAAAAAATAGCTTGCTGATATTTTTACTAAACCTTTGAGTAATGACAGATTCAAATTCCTAAGAAGAGAGCTAGGTTTATGTAAATTTCAGCATGATGAATAATTCTTTTTCATTCCTGAGGAAGGGTTGTGATCTGATATTTGTCTACCTATCAAATCTATTGAGAGTAAGATTTCAGATGTATGCCTGTCAATTGAAAATGCTTTGAATAAATATTCTGCTTTGTCTTGTGGATGATTAATGTCTGCTTGCAAGTAATTTGATCTGTGTCATAGTTGAGTCATCTTGATTTAAGAGGTATATAAAATGATATGTGATGGAAAGACAGATTCTATCTGTCTGAAAGCCCATACCATGTGTAGAGGACTATCCTCTGTCAGATACCATGAATCAAGAGAGTACATGCATTGCATTGCACTTCTTAAATGTTAGGTTTAGTGGTCTGTGGCTAATTGTGTCTTAATGTTGAACAATCATGCATATAGACAGGGGGAGCTTTTGTTTAGAATAAGATCGCATGTCCATGCTGTATTGATCTGTAAGGGGGACTTTTTCTGATTATCATCTATCTCAATCCTGGACAGTCCTCTATCAGTACTCCATTTCAACACTCTTTGGACCTCAGACTCCCTTCTCATATCAGTTATACGGTGTAAACTTTTGCTCTCTATGGCTGTCTGTGTGCTTCACAATATTCCTCCCATCCTGAATTGATGACAGTCTGTCAATAAGTTCATTACATTAAGCATCATAAATCTCATATATTCTCTTATAGGAATCATGTTTGCTTCATGAATGAAACAATGGTTTAAGCTTAATAAACCTTAATGTTTCAGAACTGTATTCTGAAATATAAGGATGTGAAAAATTTTAATAGCTCTCAACCTCAGTCTCATGTTGCGACAGACAAAGTTTGCTAGTGTCTGAAAACTGATAAGAAAGTGTAATCTCAGTTGAGGAAATTGGAAGTGTGTATTGTTTTTAAACAAAACACTCTAAAGAATTAAAAAGGGCAGCGAAAGAAAAGAATGTGCCAAAAGAAAAGCAATGTATAAGCAAAATGGCAGAGCAATGAATGAATGCACTGAGAAACTGAGTACTCTATAAATGAAATAGAGAAAACTCATGTCATGAAGTGCTTCATGTCACCTCTGTTCTTATGGTCAAATCTGTAGGATTGGTTTCACTAAGTATCTGGGGGTACTGGCGTCTGATAAACGTGTACCCTTATGCAAAAAGGTGCAAATCATGACTGTTGTTTTTGATCAGAAACAGTGTTGGTACTTTGTGCATAGTAACTGGGTGTACTGGCATCTAACCAACATGTACTCCTAATGTCAAAAGCATAATTGATACCTAACTGTTCAATGAGTCAGAAAGAATTAACTCTAAAAAGATCTGCTGTAACCCTTGTTATCAAAGTCTTATTGAGTGTCGTGTTGTTTAACCTCAATGCATATTCCTGTCACTCACAAAGATTTTCACTAGATTTGAATCGAGTAGGATACAACACTGACCAAGTCTTTCATGACTTATGTGTCTCAGGTTTATTGCTATTAACGGATTCTGCAACCTTATTAGAAGCCTACAGTGTATTCACTCTACTTTTATTACTCTTAAACCAAAAGTCTACCATGAATGCAGAGTCTTGATTCTTATTCTCTAAAGACCTTGAGACATAAATTGCTTTCTTAATGAACTATTATTCAGGGTGTCACTCTATTCATTTACTCCTCTTTGCTTCGTCAATCTAACCTCCCTCAGTCCTTGTTTATTGATGGCAAAGGGGGAGAGAAAATGTAGAGCATTGGTGTTGAGGGGGAGAGTTCAAAGAGTTCAGGGGGAGAGAAAGATTTCGTTGCATTCTTTTCACTGTGAGATATCTGATCTTTACTTGATTAATCATGTCTCATCAAAATACATCATGACTTTGGGTGTTGCCATCATCAAAAAGGGGAGAATGTTGGGCCTCCTCTGGAACTGATCAGCAGTGTGGAAACTTCTGTGCATTGACTGTGATTTGATTATGTTTTGATTGATTGGCAACAGTTGAGTTGACTATGTGGATTTCCTCGCTTACCCTAGTAGCAATGTATATTTTGATGAATCTTACTTAGGTCAGAATCATTAGATGGTTATAATTGGTCTGTGCAGGCTTGCCTTGTGATAAACAAGGTCTGTGCATAATCATCATGCTTTTGCATACAACGCATTATAAGTCTGTGCATGCTTTTGCATACAACATCATATGTCTATGCATGTTTTTCAAATATGCATAATCTAGTCTGTGCACATACTGCACTGTGTACACTAAGGTCCGTGCACATTCAATCTAAGTGAATCTAAAGTCTGTACACATTTGGTCTTAAGGCATAAAAAGGTATGTGCATGTTTCTTGGGAAACATACAGAAGGTCTGTGCATCCTTTTGTTCATGTGTGAATAAGGTCAGTGCAACTTTGCTTTGGTACATGAAGGAAGTCGATGCATATCACTATTCAAATCAGTGCATGTTGCGTTCATGGCACGATCAGGTCGGTGCAGTTTTTGTTGAGTGCATACTCGAGTCTGTGCATATACCTCGGTGCATGTTTCAAGTATGTGAATATCACTGTTCACATGTATACAAGGTCGGTGTATACTCTTAGCATGTTGTTATGCAAGTTAGTGCATATTGTTCCTTGTTCGATACAAGGTCGGTGCATATCCTTCTATGTGCGCATATGATGGTCGGTGCACTTGTAAAATCAGTGCACGCTCCAGTTCATGCTGATTCTAAGTCTGTGCATATTCTTAGTCCTACTAGGGTCGGTGCATTGTTTGCATGGTTAAGCATTGTGCATACAAAGGCCATGCATGTTTTCATTATATAAAGTCGGTGCATGTTCTCAGTAGAACAAGTCGGTGCATGTTCTCATGAAATGCATTAGAACAAGTCGATGCACGTTTGCGCTATGCTTTGCAAAGGACGGTGCACTTCTACATATGGCAGAGAACATGTCTGTGCATCTTATCTCATGCGTATGAAAGGTTGGTGCAGTGTTTGTCATCTTCATACCTAGTCTGTGCATGTTTTAGTCCAACACTTAACTGAGTCGGTGCACATTGTGACATACGCATACATAGGTCCGTGCACATTTGCATTGTGTGTATATATAAGGTCAGTACACCTATTCTCACATGCTACATAACAGTCTGTGCATAGTTTGCCTATAGACTCATAGGTCTGTGCATACTCTGTTTTATGTCATACTCAAGTCTGTGCACATTATATATATGGTCTCAAGTCTGTGATTACAAGATGTTTGATGAAATGTCTCACTTCCAGTTTACCAGATCCAAGTAGCACGTGAGCTTGAACTGAAGCAGTCACGTGTTCCCAGAAAAGATTGGAAGCTGGCACATGATTCCAGGGAGCTTATTATTGGCACGTGATCCAAGACAATAATCGGGCCAGTGGTTCTGCCACTTGGAGAGCCAGATCTCAGCGATCCTGACACGTGGACAGATGGAGATCAGATCTGCGAAAGTGTTTAGGCGGGAAACATGGCGTCCACACGCGCTTTTGCCTGACATATATACAAGAGGCATTATCGCCTGATCATATGATATATAGAACAGAGCAGAAAAGAAGATTGAAGAAGAGAGAGAGATTCAGCAGAGCAGATCAGATCTCAAGAGAAGAAAAAGAAATGAGTGTAAAGTGAGAGCCAGCTGATCGTGAGAGTAGAAGAATTCTGAGAGTTTCTGAGGGAATTTGTTTAGCTGTAAGTGAAGAGTTAATTTGCTATTGTTCCTGGCGTATGGTTCATAACCATCGCCAGTCCGCTCTACACGGAAGAGCTACATTGTTTTTCTCGTTAATTTTTCCTTTTCGCTTTTAAACTCTCGTTACTGCAAGCTGTGAGTCAACATATGTGGCATAAGCTATAAGGCTCAGCAGTAGAGGAGGATTCCTCTGGTAGCGTAAGCTATAAGGCTCAGCATGTTTTGGGAAGTTTTCCCCGAAGCTATGGATTAGCGGTTTGGAAGCTGTGTATAAGTAGTGAAGCAAAACTTGGTTTGAGTGTGGGGTGGACGTAGATCTCTGGAGGAGATCGAACCACCTTAAAATTCTTCTGTCTCTGTGGTTTTGATTTTCGTGTTGAGTGTTCCACTTAAGCAAATTTAATTCCGCACTTATTGCTTAGGTTGGTATAATTTTTGGGGGAAGATCTATTCACCCCCCCCTTAGATCTATCTTTTGTGATATCGAAGTGTTCCATAGTGTCAACAAGATACACTTTTGCACGTATAAGCACACCTCTTGGACTTGTAATCTTCTCCGTTGGATATTCCTTCCACCGGACGAGGTATCTTATTTCGAGGCCTTCGTAAGTCTTCGCGAGCCTGGGATTCTCACTAGGCCGTCGAGCTGGTTGTACCCTCAAAACTCAATTATCCAGAAAACACTTTAGCAGAGTTTCTTGTGTTTTTGACACTAGCGGCCCTCTAGAAACTGTAATTGTCTAGTAGTGGCCCTTTCCTTGACCGCCACTGACACCTAGCGGCCCTGCCATGACCATGAGTTCCAGTTCATTCACTGCATCGACTCTATCAATAAACGGTCCTATACTGACCGCTACAATATACGGTCCAGTAAACGATCTAGTAAACGACCGCTATTTCCAATAAACGGTCCATTCATGACCGCAATTGTCTCAAGTGTTCTTAACCCAAGGTTTGACCTAAGGGTTGATTTTCCTAAGTTCCTAGATGGTCTATTGATTTTCTAGAACCTAACACCTTATATTCCAAAGCTATCTAATAAATTATGGAAGTTAAAGAATATGCCGTTATGCTGTCGGATTCTTTTCGTGGCATGACCTTGTCTTAAATCATTCTTTGAACTCTCATGATCATTCATTGGTGCATTCTTTGCCTTGGTTACATTCTCATGGAACTATCATTGAATTAAACATTATTGGCCGAACTTTACTATATGCTCATGGAAGTAGCCTGATCTGTAACTTGAAGATGCAAGAGCGGGCACGAACAGTGTCCAAGAGCTCCACGCTAGTTCCCTCGGCAGATAGCCGAAAACGTGCTGAAAACCATGGGGTACGATTAGTACTGGCGTCGCATTGTGCCGAGAGTACTTTTTTTATAGACGGGTGAAAACCATGAGGCAACTTGTGATAATTGACATGCTTGCTAGTACATTCTTGTTCATGACTTTCTAGTGCAAGAATTGTGCCGGGAGTACCAAGCTTATGTGCAAGAATTGCGCAAGATCCGGCCTCATGCGCATTGGAAATTAAATGTACTTTGAACCTTATGATCTTGTTTTTGAACCTTATTGAAAGAATGATGTATTATGAGTTTGGAATGAATGAATAAGAGATTGTGTTGAAAAATGTGCAATGAAATCACAATTTTGGCTTGATAGATAAAAAAGAATAGAGTTTTCTGTTTGGAAAACGGTCCAACAAAGGACCGCTAGAAGAGCCTAACGGTCTAGCGATAGACCGCAAGAGAAAAGACTCAGAAAACTCTGAGTTTTCTGCCTCTCGGGTGAAGCATGCGGCGCCTACTGGACTGCTAGAAGGATGCTAACGGTCTAGCGATAGACCGCCAAGGTGCAGGGACTAGAAACCGACTGAGTTTTGATTCTCGGATGGAGAAAACGGCCCCAGAATGACCACTAGGGTAGATTAAGCGGTCTATCAATAGACCGCAGGGGATAGATAAACTTGTAAACTTTGAATCCTGGGCAATGGGACTGGTTTCTGCACACACTTAAAATAAGAAACAAGTTAGATTTGTTCTTAGACTCAACCCCTTGCCTGCAGCAAGTTGGAGAATGACCAATCCTTGATATTTGGTCAAGGGGTGGAGCCTTATTAAATAGGCGGAATAGAGTGAAAAAGTATGAATGCAAATGCATGCTATGCGAGAATGATGGTATTTTGGGTTTTCAATATCCGATTTTTTTGGTTTTAAAATATTTAAATTTTTTAGATTTCAAAATATCTGATTTTTTTTTAAAATATTTGTTTTTTTTAATTTGAAATATTTGATTTTTTGGATTTTGAAATATTTGATTTTTTTAGATTTTAAAATATTTGATTTTTTTAGATTTTGAAAGCTAATTCCATCCCGGCAACAAGAGCCTACCTATCATACTGGGAATCTTCTAAGATCAAAGTACTTTTGAGGTGACAAACCCTGGCCAGGGCCAACCTGTGTGACGGTGCTTCTACCGAGGCCATACCGAGGGTATAGTTTTAGTCCTAAAAAGAAAAAAGAATTTGGGAGGTAAGCTTGGGCCAGGTATAGAGATTTTTATGGCTTGAATCCTTCCCATGACAATCCCTTCAGAGATTTAGTCTGTTGCGCTGGGGCTGTGTGTCCGTCATCGAACCTTTATCCACCCTAGGCACACATACGACCGGACTCATGCCGTCCCGCGGGAAAACTGTACTGCCACTCTTGCCATGCCTAGTTTCATATTTTCCGAACTTTTTGATCTTTCGAAGTTTGAGCTTTTGGAATGAGCCTTCGGCTTTGCTTTTTCTTTTGCTCCTTCTTTTCTTTTCTTCTTTGGTGTTACCGTCGCTTTTCTTGCGGACTCAGGTCATAACGGACTGCCCCTATTTGAGACCTCCTCTCATCAGGGTGTCTAGATCAGTCATCGTCCCCTTATTTTACCTCTTGCCCCTAGATTCAGCCGAAGAGAGAAATGAACTTTAACTTCCCCCAAGCATGGCCAAGGGAGAAATGTTGTTTACACAAAATTGGGAAACCCGACCAGGGATGTCATGAATTATGTGATTGCTAGCCTCGAAATCCTTCTTCGTGGTCAAGGAAAGGACACCTCGCTACCGGGCCTTCATTAGCCTGACTCTAAGGGAAAAAGCGCTTAAGATACAACCCATTCCAAGCATGAGACATCTTCTCACCTTCTGCGTTGACTAAACGATATGTGTTCCCTGGATAAGCCTCTTTAACGACAAACGGCCCTTCCCAGTTGGGTTACAATTTAGACCTAGGACCTCCAGACCTAATGAATTTACGTTTCAAAACCATATCACCTATTTAAAATTTGCGTTCAATTACCTTCTTTTGAAAATAACGTGAAACTCTCTTTTTATAAATGGACCCGTGATCGGCCGCATTCATCCTCTTCTCATCCAAGAGTTCCAACTGGACGAGCAACGCTTCTCGACGCTCATCGAGATTAAGTTCTTTATCGAGCTGTACCCTTAGGGAAGGGATTAGGATCTCATATGGGAGCGCCGCCTCCATCCCATAAGTGAGAGCATAGGGAGTTTACCCCATAGGAGTACGGACGGAGGTGCGGTAAGCCCATAGAGCTTCCACTAATCGTTCAGGCCAATTAGAGAATTTGTAAGATTCACATATTTTCTTTATGATTTAAAGGAGGGTTTTATTAGTGGCCTCGACTTGGCCGTTACCTTGAGGATAATACGGAGATGAATGATGCAATGAAATATTGAACTTCTTACAAAGGTCCTGAAGCTCTTGAGAGATGAATTGGGGTCCATTGTCGGTGACGATGCTGCTTGGCACCCCAAACCGCACGATGATATTCTTCATGATGAAGCGGCACACCGTGGTAGCTTTGATCTCTGCGTATGCCTCCGCTTCGGCCTATTTGGTGAAGTACTCAGTGGCGGTAAGGATAAAGGATTTCTACTTGGTCTGAGAGTTAGAATCGCTGAGTGGACCAACAACGTTGAAAGCCCACATGGAGAATGGCCAAGGAGCAGAGAGAGGATGAAGAGATGAAGTAGGAGCATGGATTTTATCAGCGTGGAGTTGGCACTTAAGACACCCCCGGATATAGAGAGAGCAATCTTCCTCTAGAGTGGGCCAATAATAACCTTGCCTAAGGATTTTCTTCGCTAGAGCCTGACCATTGACATGACCTCCACACTCACTTGAATGGGCCACTACACCCACCTTCCAAGCTTCATCGTCGTCTAGACATCTCATGAGCATCTCATTAAGAGCATGCCTGTTCAATTCTCCAGCAATAATAGTGTACCTCGAGGCAGCTCTTCTAATAGTCTTGCGCTGCTCGGCACTTGCCCCTTCTGGGAACGATCCATCTCTGCAATATAGCTCGATTTCATGGTGCTATGGCAACTCTTCTTCTTCCAGAATCTCTTCTAACTCAGTTAAAGACACTTCCTTCAAATCTTCCTTCTCAGCCCTAGCCTCTACAGTCTTCCTAAGGTTGTCGTACAAAGGATCCTGAAGAGAGGGAGCGTCCAATCTCTGGACAACGATTGTCTCAGTGCTTTGACTGAGAGGAAAGAATAAAGAGGAAGTGAGTGATGCCAGTGCATCAGCAAGGATATTCAGAGATCGAGGAGTGTGGATGTAGATCAGCTTGCGGAATTGCCTTGTCAAGAGAGTGACCAAATCTTGATATGGTTTGAGTTTCGGGTCATGAGTGCGGTAAGTGGATAGAACTTGCCACAGAACGCGCTCAGAGTCTTCGATGATGTTTAAATAGCGCACTCCTAAGAGGTAGGCATGCTTCAATCCAGCTAGGAGAGCTTCATACTCGGCAATGTTGTTGATAGCAGGAAAATGAAGCTGATAAGCAAAGGGAATCGTTACTCCTTTCGGAGTAAGTAGAACAGCTCCTATCCCTCGGCCTTGGGAGTTGAGTGCACCATCGAAGTGCAGAGACCAAAAGGAGTGATGAGTAAGAATAGAGAAATGCTCATCAGAGAAATCATCCTTAATAGAGTCAGTGCAGGGGATAGGAAGATGGGCGAGATGCTCAGCGATGGCATATCCTTTGATCGCCTTCTGAACGATGAATGTGATGTGAAACTGAGAGAGGAAGCACTGTCAGCGAGCTAACCTACTAGAAAGGATAGGCTTTTCTAAGAGATAGTGAATGTGGTCCATTCTAGAGATTAACCTAATTGGGTGGGCTAGAAAGTAGTGTTTCAGCTTCAGAGCTACACAAACTAAGGCGGCATAAGTTTTCTCCATGGTAGTGTACTTGGCCTCTGCGGGATTAAATAACCTAGAAAGGTAATAAGCTGCCCGCTCTTTGCCTTCATCATCTACTTGTGCCAGGACAGCTCCTAGGGAGTCCTCATTAACAGAAATGTATAGGATCAGGGGTTTCCCCGGGACAGGAAGTTGCAAAACCGGGGGATTGGACAAATATATCTTCAAATCCGCATAGGCCTTCTGACAGTCTTGGTTCCATTCAAATTTGCCCCCCGTCATTAGCAATTCGTAAAACGGGCGGCACCTCTGAGAATGCTGGGATATGAATCATCTAATGAATTACAAGCATACAATCAATCCTCGAAGTTCTGTGATATTCTTAGGTGGAGGCATGTCCATGACGGCCTTTGCTTTATTAGGATCAATCTGAATCCCCTTTTTGCTAACTATAAAGCCTAGCAATTTCCCTGAAGAGACTCTAAAAACACACTTCTTTGGATTCATTTTTAACTGGTACTCCCTAGCTCTCTGAAGCACCTTAGCTAGGATGGCGGGGTGTTCCTCTTTAGTGTGACAACCCAAGATCTGGATACCAGGAAGAACTCGATACCATTCAAATCCTGGCCCGCCGCCCACGAGCCGAGAGGGCTCGGAAGGGCTAAAAGGAGTGTGGAGGTACAAAGAAATAGGAAATAAAATAGGATAATTCAACAATTAACAGAAATAAATAACAACTACAACAGAGTCCAGTCCAACAGAAAGTACAGTCTAACGCAGTAAAACGTATAACATGCCAAGTGAACACTCGGCCCGGCGAGCTGGCAACTAAGAACCTCTGAATAGCATCCTCGAACCTCGAGGAAGAATCGCCGCACCTGAAAAGCAGGGGTGAGCCTCCTGTCACTGGCTCAGTAGGGATCCCGCAGAACCCCAACCGAGAACAACGGCGACACGAAAAGGAAAAACAGCTACAACTACAACAGGAACAACGAACCGGTGGCCGGTCAAAACTCGACACTATAGCTACTCCTACTATACCGGTCAAGCAGAAAGAGAAATCTCGATCTCACAATTGGGAACCGGACCACACTAACACCACTCACCGAGGTAAAACCCACGACAACCTTGCCGTAGAGGCCTGTCTCCCAGGAGAAGGCCAACCGGGACACGCTGTCTAAGGTCAAGCCGTGACCGCCTTGTCGCGAACACAACACTAACAAGATGCAACCTCGGTGAAGCTACTAGCACCCTGGCCACTAACTCGGAAACACCGATCGGTCCAGAAAATCACGTCTCGCAGACGGGAAATGGAACCCGGAAATAGGAGAGTCACGTCTCACGTGGCAGGAGTACCTGCCCACCAGAAGCAAGGCCTGATGCGTCCACTGACGACTTAGATTGCGCCTCAGGTGTCTCCCTCCAGTCCAGCGAGAACTGAGACACCGTACTAGTAACCACAGAACAAGTGACTAGTTGGGGTCGTGCTCGTCAGCGCGGGTCCACTGTCCCCAACCACGTGTGCACACAAAGACCGTGCGTCTCTGGTCTGGCCCTCTGACCGATTTTCCCCTCAGCCGGACTCTAGCGGGTAGACGTGGGGCCCGACGAAAACCAGTCTAAAACCGTCTCTCTCTGGGGTAGCCTCGCCACCACTCCCTGGTGGGACCACTCGCGTGTCGGAAGGCTATGACTAGTGGGGAGTCACTGGTGTGACCACTCTTCAAGGAGAAACTCTGAGAAACACGCAGCACCCTGCACGAAAGTCGAGAAGAATCAAGTGGCATCGAGCGACTGGACTCTGGACAGTCCTCTAAACTCACTAAATCCAACGGTCCTTGAGTCACGAGACTCGGGGTCAAGACCATCGTACGAAACGACACAATACCGTTAATCTAGCCTAATCCCTAGGTCTAATACCACGGTAGCATGAATACCGAGGCAGCTCACGAGCCGCCAAGACCATCCCCTCAAAAAGGGAACTCAAGAGACCCTCCAGCCCCGGGCTGGGTAATTGGACTCACAGTCCAAGGCCACACATATGGCCCATGCGGAAAACACAGAAGCATGATTCCTAAGGTAGCTCACCGGCCGCCACGTCGATTTCCCATCCCAGAGAAAGGCGGGAAACCTCCATCCCCAGGCTGGCAACTGGACTCGCAGTCCAAGGCCAAACACTTGGCCCAGTCGAGAACCATCTTCCGCAGAAACCTACGACATGCGGGGGAACCCCACCGCACACACAACGATACACGGTGACTCGATCTAGCGTAACACAAGAGCCCGGAACACATGGGGTCACCCGGACCCACCACACCTATGGGCACGCTAATCGAGGTAACACGGTACCTCTAGACACCCTAGAAACACGGACACGGAACCCACGGGGTGTCCGGGACACTCACGAGGCCGAAGGTCAACCACTGGGTCACAACCGGGTCGACCAGAGACCAACACAACGCGAACCCGACATCGCAAGCATGGGAATCGCATGGTGGTCCTCTTTTGGGCTGCCACACGACTCTAGCGGCCCAACCTTAGGCCGCTACAAGGCGAGTCACTTTGGGTCTGGCGGACTATAGAAAGGCCGCCCACCCATAAAACGGTCCAACTGTGGGCCGCTACACTCCCTCTGGCATTTGTACCTACGGCCGCTAGAGGGCACGTGACCCCCAACGGTCAAAACATGCGCCCCGAGGCGCAACGGTCAAAAACAGAGGAAGCAGTCGAAGGTTCGGCCGCCACCCCGGTTGGCGGTTTATCGTGCGACCGCCAGTCGGCGCTAGCCCTGCTGACAAAATAGTAACTCGTGGCGCGCCTACCTTAGGCCGCCAGGGGTGTGGCAGTCTCTGGAAGGACCGCTACACCCTCTCGAGAACGGGACCGGCGGAAAGAATCCCAAAATCTCGTTCCACGCCCCAATTACCCCCGGTGATGGGGAAACAAAGGGGAATCCATCCCCAAGCCCCTAGCATGCATCTAAACCCCTGGATCAGCCAAAAATACCACAAAAATGGGAGCTCACTCCCCAAAAACATGGATTTTTTCCAAAACAGCAATAAACTCACGCTCGACTCGCCACGGCCTACAAAACTCGCGGGAAAGGAAGTGCATGAGCTGGGGGTCCATCTCCCTACCTCCATCGGAGATTTCGCACCCCGAGGTCGCCGATCCGTGAAGAAATCGCCCCTAAACCCTCGCCGGTTCACGAACACTCGCCCGAGCTTCCACATGCCACCGGCCCTCGATCCTCGACCCATTCCTAGTTCTCGCCTCCCGTCATCGCCGCCTCGCCCGCGCCATCCTCGCCTCGCCTGCGCTCCGCTCCATCGGTCGTCGGAGAGATAGCGTGAGAGAAGAGAGAGGGAGAGAATGAGAAATGAGAGGGGAGAGAGAGAAAGGGTTAATATATAGAAAAGCCCAAAAATTACGAAAATTCAAAAAATCATGAAAATTTACCTCCGCGATCCACAGAAGGAGCACAACGTGCCAGTACTATCCCGGAGTCGAAGACGCATCAGGGAAAAACACGTGTAAAACACAAAATACACTCCGAGACCCACTAAAATGATCCAAAAAATATCCAAAAAATCTGGGACATTACAACCCTCCCCTCTTAAAGAAATTCCATCCTCGAAATTAAGGACAAACGCGGGAACACGGGGGAAGAAAGCCTCAACCAACTGACAACTCCGTTAGAGCCCCAACACAGAAAACCTCAATTCTCATGAAAACACCGATCCTGAGGGACGTAGCCAGGCTACAATTATGAAGAACACCTCGCTCCGCACGCAGCACACACCGGCCATCAGAGCAGGCGTACACCAAAGGACACAGTCCGACATCACCTCAGACAACGCGAGAACCAATCATGGCACCGCTGCTACCCTCTCGCTCACCGAGGAGACATAGTCCTCATCACGAGAAACAGCTACCGATCCATCCTATGGTCGGCGGATAAAATACACATCAGCTTCACAGCCAGCTGACTGGTCCACGCCATGCTCAAGGGAACAACCAATACAGAGCCTCTATCAGCGCACGCAACCATCTCAACAGACCGCAACTAGATCATCGGCTCAGCACCAAGAACCACCTAACACCAGACAAGCTGAAAGCCAGACATATCACTGTACCAACTCTGTCAGAAAATAAACTCCTACAAAGCCCAAATCCCATCCGGAAAGCACATCATGGAGGTGACCACCAAAGGCCTCATTGAAACACGGCTTTAACCGTTCACGATGTAGCACCAACAGCGTCTTCTGTCTGTGAAAGACCACACGCCGGTCACAAGCTGCTCATCAACGGGAAACCTCCACCGGCCCAGCAGGCACGATCCAACTCACAACAGGCCATCCGCTGACTCACACAAACAATTACCACATCTGGAGCTGCACTCCTTTCGGACACCGCATCCGAACTCAATCATCGCGCCAACTCGACCCTCACGACAAAACCAACGACAAGACTCAGGAGCCTTCGGTCATCACCTCACTCGACTCAGACTTACAGGGGAACCATCCCATGCTGGTCACCAAACCAGGGATAACCATTGCAACACCAACGTCCCATCAAGGACCTCCACGCACAGGCGTCACTCTTCCGTCTTGTCTCATCGAATGCTACCTCAATTAATCCAAGTGGACACCTGCCAATCCCGATTCCGCCCTCACCACAGAGCCCCGGGACACCACCGGAAGAATTCATGGCACACGTCTCTAGGGGAGAAAAGTGCCATCCAATATTACGGCAATCTGGTCGCCAACACAACGACCAATGCACACGGGTCCCCAACAATACACATCTTATCATGGTCGACTACGAGACTAGCATTACCAGTCACTCGCAGCTACCAACCGGAACCCAAAATCTTTCAAAGACCACTTCCTCTAGAACATGATCTCATCTGAGAACACAACCTCCAATACAAGTCGGGCACCAAGTCACCGACTCTGACCAACACGTCCTCAACCACCGTCAGGCGACATCCTCAAGAACCCCATCCGGGTCTAACACCGACGCCTGACACGGCTTCCATCACAGGAACAAGGTACTCATGCGGCACACTTACCAAAATTTTTCCCCAACACTCCATCTTGCCAGTGCCAAGAACCATAATACCTCGAGCAATGGCACGGCAACAACACGTCTCACACAGAGGAACCAATCCTCCAATGCTCAACGTAACCTCAGGAATCCGCCCGTAGCAACCAACACTACGATACTGAACCTGTGGGTTGTGAGCCCACCAGGCTTCCGCTGCGCACTCTGATCCACGCGCACAGCCAACACGGCAACTCGGGACTTGCCATCCCGACAATCCACAACTCGGCTGGTCAACCTCAGAAAATAGGGTGAGGAAAGCTCCCTTACCTCGAACCCCAAGCATGGATCCACTCCCAAATCTGCCAATCCTCTGCAACTCTACAGGCTCTGATCCGCCACGCATCGGAAAGTTCCAGCACCAGCCAAGAATTCGAACACCCCCCAACCAGCACTCATCCTTCCGAAACAGCACCAGCACCCTTACACAGAAAGGGAATTGGGCATGACTTCTCACAGGCAACTGTTGACATGTTTTTCCTTCTCTCTTCTAATAAGTCAATGCGGAAGTAAGCGAATCGAAGTGAGAAGGATGTAAAGGAGTGATCGTGATCGCCACCAAGGTTCTAAAATGTAAGAGTTACACCCGTACCTTGGAAAAGGGAGACACTCGCCAGAAGACAGCACTGTGGAAATACACTGCTCTGGAAGAACCGCTCTGTGACTGAACGGTAGCTCGATAGACCGCTCACTAGTGCTGAGAAGAACGCGGGATGAAACCTGACCTGACAATAGAACGGTTTAGAGGAGGCCGCAGAGGGACATAGAATGGCTCTGTGAAGACCGCTCTCGTACTCGAACGGACAGGAAGATGGCCGCCGAATTCCACCAGGTCTTAAGTTGTAGGATCCAGACCTCCACCCTTCCGGCCGGCCAGAGGGGATGGGCCTCGTGCTAGTACAATGCTGACTTGCAAAACACAAGGGAAAACACAAAGAAAGACCTAAAATCAGAACTGTGAAGTGTAGTAACTATAAGAAAGAAAGGTAATGGCCATAACGAAGTGGAATGGGGGATACTTGGGAGTTTTTAAACCCCTAAAGGGCACCAAAAACAAATAGGAGGGGTGTGAAATGCTATGAAGCAGTGAAAAACGTGAGAAGAAGATGATGAAAAGAGCATGCAATAGAGAAAGAAAGAACTAAAAAGCCTATGACTCAAAACAACGAATACTCCTTGAAATCGGAGGCTTAAAGGACGTAGAAAGCCTCCCTCCCTGGCTACAGTTCTTTCAGAAATCCGGCAGAGCTTCGCCGTCGACCTTGGATCCCCCCTTTTAAGCTTGGACTAAGGGTCCTATTTATAGAGTCCCTAAACCTAGCTCGAAATTAGGGTTTCTAGCCCATTTTAGCTCGAGATAATAACACAAAAATCATAGATAAATGAATTATCTCTCACCAGGATCGAACGGAATCCCATTTGGTTGAGAAACCACAAAGAAAATGGTGGGGTAAGTCAAGGGTTTATCCATGGGTTGGAGAGAGAAAACCCTTTAATTCTTCAGAGATCGGACCATAGCGCGGTCGAGCGATAGACTGCCCAGAACATTGCACGGTCCAATGCCTACACTATCGGTGGAAAATAAATAATTATGAAAATAATCTAATTATCCATCGAACTGACCGACCATTTCGCCGTTGGACTCTCATGGATTGAACGGTCTACTCCTAGACCACTCAATATGCAAGACGGTCAAAATTCAATCGTGTAGAGATTGTCGGTGATAAATCCAAATATAGTAGATAAATAGATAATTATCTAAAAATTCATCGAGGTTAGGACTCTAGGAGTTGGACGGCCACATGGACATCGTTCCATTAGTTTGGACGGCTATACGAGGACCGTTTAAGGGCTTGTCGGTGGAAATTCAGAAAATCACCTTAATATCCAATAAATCATATAAACGGTTCCCACTAGGCCGCTCAACAACTGAACGGCCCATAAATAGACCGTTCTCACTAAGGAGAGACGCTAGATAAGACGCTGTTATGATAAACACAGTCTTTCACTAGACCGTCCCACTCAAGATGAGACGCTAGTTAAGACGCTGGCCTTTCCTGCCTTGAAACGGTCCTTCAATAGGCCATTCAATTAGTAGCGGTTCACTTGGGACCGTTTAATGAAAATAAGGCCGATGCAGGAAAACTCAAGTCAGTGCTAGCTCAGAACAAGGTCGGTGCAGGTTCAGTGGACGGTCCCAAACAGACCGCTTAAATACTAAACGGCCAATCGATAGGCCATTTTTAAGCAAAAGCAGGTCGGTGCAAAAATAGCTTAGGTCGACGCTGGTTTCAAAGGCACGGTCCTCAAAGGACCATGTACTTAATTGAATGGTCAATCGAAAGGCCGCGCAAAGGTTGGATATTTAAAATCAATAAAATGGGATAAATGAACCCATTCAACCCAAAGATCAATCGAAATCAAGACCCAATAAGCCTGTATTTGAGAACAAACCGAGCCAGGGAGGAAGGTAACCATAGAATAAGCCCAAAGGCGCGCCTGGAGATGGCCCAGTGAGTAATAGACAACTCAAGGCATCAACAAATGGTGGTAAAAGGAATGACTGAACTTATCGGCAAAAAACGGGTGTCAACAGTAATAACCTTGCCAAAACATAGGACACGTCTTAAACGGATTTCATGGCACACGAGGCCAACCAATCCAAACACGCAATGCAAGACGACGAACCTTAGCTAAACACAATCTCTCCAACCAAAGGAGAAATCGGTCACACCTCCGACCAACAGAAGTACTCCACGCTCGGCCTGACCTCGAACCTTGCACACGCTGGGAACAACACCTTCCAGCACCAAGAAAACCATCGCTTCCATCAAGTCCGCGCCTCCGACACACTCGGTAAGTGTCACGTCGGACCACAATCACAACATCTCTCAATGCACCACCACTGTAATTCCTCGAACTGCAACACACCACGCTAAGAGCCGCACACGAGCCATAATCGACAACCGTTAACGCTCATCCTCGAGTCCCGAACTCACCGTGGAACAATCACATCTCAAATCAAATCCAAAGCGAACACAACCCATTCGCACACAAGAGTGCAGGAGCAAGACTTACTGGGACACCACAACCCAATCTTGCCTCAAAATCCGTAAAAATAACTGAGACCGACACGTCATTTCTGACGTCACAGAGCACGACAAGAACATCAGGTTCGACAAAACAGCAACTCACCGAGAAGAGCCTCCGCTCACCCGAGCACACTTCTCGATCAGAGCACTCGCTCCGACACCTCAAGCCACAACCTTAACACCTCAGGGGCCGGATAGCCTCAAGCTAAAGTGGTCAAACTCGACAACAGCTCCTTCAGAGCAGGCTCACAGCCACTTAACAACAAACAATCCTCGCCAGCCACCTGACCTCGTGGCAAAAGCGTTGAACGCAGCACCACAAACTCGGCATGCCAGCAACCTCTGCCAACGCTGGACAATTGGGATCACCACCGATGAGGGAGAAGCTCTCAACCTCGATCCTTAGATCCTACGCCGGCACGAAAGTCGCAAACAGTAACCGCCTTCACAGCGCCACACAGCGCACTCAAGCTCTCAAGCGAAAAATCAAGCGGAAAACAAACACAAAACCCTAAGCCAGCTGCCGACTGTATTGGACCTTATGGACTCTGATCACTGCAATGTCTCGAATTCCTATGTATGTCCGTAACCACCGCTCTGATACCAGCTGTGATGACCCCAGATCCGAATACCAGGAAGAACCCGATACCATTCGAATCCTGGCCCGCCGCCCACGAGCCGGGAGGGCTCGGAAGGGCTAAAAAGAGTGTGGAGGTACAAAGAAATAAGAAATAAAGCAGGACAATTCAACAATTAACAGAAATAAATAACAACTACAATAGAGTCCAGTCCAATAGAAAGTACAATCTAAAGCAGTAAAACGTACCACATGCAAAGTGAACACTCGGCTCGGCGAGCTGGCAACTAAGAACCTCTGAATAGCATCCTCGAACCTCGAGGAAGAACCGCCGCACCTGAAAAGCAGGAGTGAGCCTCCAGTCACTAGCTGAGTAGGGATCCCGCAGAACCGCAACCGAGAACAACGGCGGCACGGAAAGGAAAAATAGCTACAACTACAGCAGGAACAGCGAACCGGTGGCCGGTCAAAACTCGGCACTACAGCTACCCCTACTGTATCGGTCAAGCAGACTGAGAAATCCCGATCTCACAATCAGGAACCGGACCACACTAACACCACTCACCGAGGTAAAACCCACGACAACCCTGTCGTAGAGGCCTGTCTCCCAGGACAAGGACAACCTGGACACGCCGTCCAAGGTCAAGCCACGACCGTCTCGTCGCAAACACAACACTAACAAGACGCAACCTCGGTGAAGCCACTAGCACCTTGGCCACTAACTTGGAAACACCGGTCGGTCTAGAAAACCACGTCTCGCAGACGGGAAACGGAACCTAGGGCTGTCAATGGGCCGGGCCCGGGCCCGACTTCTCAACATTAAGGCCCGAGCTCGGCCCGGGCCCGACTTATGTCGGGCCGGGCCGGGTCGGGCCCGACATTATGTAAAAATTTCAAAGCCCGACTAAGGCCCGGCCCGGCCCGACAACTTAAATAAAATAATAAAAATAATAATATAAAGCATATAATATCACTAAATTAATTAAAATTTTGATATTAATTACATAATTTGTGTAAAAAGAGAGTTTTAAAATTTAACATTAAGTAAAATAACATAGTTTTAACTAAATAATTTTTAAATTTTGATGTGGGAATAAAAAAAAAGAACGGGCCAGGCCGGCCCGCGGGTCAAACTCAAAGCCTGAGCCCGGCCCGCAGGTCAAGTCGGGCCGAGCTTTTAGGCCCGACTAAAAGTTCGCGGGCCGAAAATGACCTTGCGGCCCGGCCCGAAATCGGGCCAAGCCCGCGGGCCTATCGGGCCGGACCGGCCCATTGGCAGCCTTAACGGAACCCGGAAATAGGAGAGTCACGTCTCACGTGACAGGAGTACCTGCCCACCAGAAGCAGGGCCGGATGCGTCCACTGACGACTTAGACCGCGCCTCAGGTGTCTCCCTCCAGCCCAGCGGGAACTGAGACACCATACTAGTAACCATAGAAGAAGTGGCTAGTTGGGGTCGCACTGGTCAGCGCGGGTCCACTGCCCCCAACCACGTGTGCACGCACAGACCGTGCGTCTATGGTCTGGCCCTCTGACCGATTTCACTGTAGTGCCCCAGAATTTATATAAATAATTTTTGAATTATAAAATAAATTTCTAGAATTTATAAAGGCCTAAATATATTAATAAATGGATTTTGAGACTAATAAGTCATTAAAGGCCCAAATTAGGTTAAATAATTAACCAAGCCTAAGTACACATCATCTAAGGCCCAAAAACCATTAAGTTTGGCCCATGTTCTAGAAGGTTATTTAGATTATTTAAGGATAAAAACAAATTATATAGATAATTATATGGATAAATGAATAAAAGAGTTTTATTAATTTAGAACTCTGCATACGTTGACTGTAACGGTCTATCGCGAGACCGTCACATTCACCTAACGCGCCTGTGTTCGACCGTTACACTCTGCAGATTCCGTAAGAGGAAGAAGTTGTAAAAGGTGGAAACTTGATGATCTTATCCACTAGGGATCGACTTGAGAAGAGTTCATAACACCACTAAGGACTCCTAGAGATCAGGTTTTAACAGATTAAGGACTCTAGAATCGACCTAATCTTCAAACCCTAGTTAGAACCCTATAAATAGGACCTAGTTCTGAACTGCGCGACCCTTACTTTTGCTCGCGTGAAATCAAGGTAAGGAGTCGTAATCTCGGGTAAGTTCTTTAGAAGTATTTGTTTGCAATACTTTACACTAACTCCTCTCCAAATTTCACATCTTTAGGTCAAGAGGTCGTCGAGTTAAAGCCCAATGAAGTTGCTGAAAAGTCACAGGAAGAAGGGAACTAGGGCTCGGTGTTCAGACCATAATTGGAAGTTTAAAGCCTAGACAAGAGGTAGGTTATCTCATGAACGGTGAAAATAACTTTATAGGACTAAAAGCCCTCTGATTTGATTGAATTTCATGCATGGTAGATCATCAATTTCATGTTTTACTAGTTCTATGCATTACATGCATCTCTTAGCCCTAATTGGAAATTTTAAAGGATGTATCTTGTCTATTTTCACTGGAACCCATGCATATAGATAGCCTATACTTCGTTATCATGCCTAGTATAGACATGGTATTTGATTTAGACATGATGTGAGTTGATCTCTTGGGTTTCATATCATTGTCTGTCAGCAGATACTGTAACGCACCATAGTAGGACCGTCACACTCAAGTAATGGCCATACGATGGACCGTCACAGTCCCTGATTGCCTATTGATTTCTCTGTTGACTCTGACGCATCTATGCAGGAGCGTTATGTTACTGTAACGGCTGTTCGATAGACCGTCACACTACTGTGATGCACCACTTATAGACCGTCAGAAGCCCTGTGTTCTGTCAACCCTAGACAGAATAATATTCGTCAATCTTACTTATTATTAAGCCTAGTTGATTAGAGTTTTCACCTGATTATGTGAATTTAAGGTTATTTTAATTATTCATAATAGGGGTTGCATGATTTCAGGAACTTAATGGTATTTTAAGTTATGTTAGTTTCATAAGCCAAAATTCTATAGTCTTGTATTCTAAATCATGATTCTTTTAACTATTATATTGTCGGAGTTTTCATCATGATTTTTACGTTGATACTTGTATCTCTCTATCAATAGAGTCATTTCTATAAGTACATGGCACATACTCCGGTATGTTGACCATTAGTTCACACTTTGCACTATAGGAACACAATCTTGGACTTGAGGACCTCTCTATTGGATATTCCTTCCAATGGACCAGGAAATCTTGTTTCAAGGTCTCCGTAATTCTCCGCGAGCCTGGGATTCCCACTAGGACGTCGAGTTGGTTGTACCATTAAAGCCCATTAACTAGAATACACTATCGTTGTTTTCTGGATCTAGTAATGTAACGGCCTTACATAGGATCGTCAGGCTCACGTAACGGCCCATTGCATGACCGTCACATCTCTTTGAGTCTATTTTTGTCTTTCTGGACTCGGATCACAATAACGGCCCACTACTGGCGCGTCACATTATGTAACGGCCCAACAGATGACCGTCACACAGCTTGTATATGTTAACCCAAGGTTTGACCAAAGGGGTGAATTTCTAAGGTTCTAGATGGACTAATGATAATCTAGAACTTATCATATTGATCAAGGAACTTAATATAATGAATGAAAAATAAAGAATATACTGTTATGCTGCCGATTTATTTCCATAAGCATAGCATAGTCTAAGTCATTCTTAATCTCATATATTCAAATTGAAGCGTTCATTCATTAATTTTCATTATTTGGAATTGTTATATTCTTGGCCATACTTTACCGTTACATGGGTGGAAAGTAGCTTAATTTATACCTGAAGATGCGATCGAGTACTGATTGTGTTCAAGGGCTCTATGCTAGTCCTCTCGACTGATTGCCGGAAACATACTATTTTATAAACCATGGGGTATGATGCTACTGGCGTCGCATTGCGCTGGGAGTACTATTTCTATAAATAAGTGAAGATCCACGACACGACATGACATTCTTGTACATGACCTTCTTGCTTGATATTCCACAGAAATTCACTAAGCACTTGCTCATAAGCATAAGATGCTAAAGTGTTGATTATGTGGCTTGCTAGTACATTCTCGATATATTCTTGTTCATGAAAGGCCAATATCATGTTCTTGTTCTATTCTTGCTAGTTCATTTTTATTCTCATTCCATCTTATATGATTGTCCTGTTACTTTGATTTAATCGCGTGATCATCGCATTGCATGATTTTACCTTATTTCTTTAGAGCAAAAATATTAATCACTTTAATAGTGCCTTCATGTTGATGCGAAGATACCTATTGGGTAACTGTGCTCATTACCTATTTCCAATCTTTTTCAGGAAATGAAATTGAGTCGGGTTCGGATTCGGATTATTCAAGTAGCGGATCCGAGAGTGATTAAAGATGAGCGAAGACTTAGGAAGTCTATAATGTTTAGATTGAGTCAATGTAATTTTCCTATTTTTTGAGTCTAGTAGAATGAAAGATGATGGAAAGTGGTTATATTACGAATATTGATCATTTATGAAATAAAGTTGGAGTTTGATTAAATTATGTGCAATTGCATTTATGTGTGTGATTGTATTGCGCTCTGGTCGTTCTTGCTTGCAAGAGGCTTACCATGCCGGCTACTTGTGCTCCCCGAGCGAGTCTTTCGCTGTAATAAAGGCTCGGGATGTGACATTCACCCTTAGCCGGACTCTGGCTGGTAGATGTGGGGCCCGACAAAAACTAATCTAAAACCGTCTCTCTCTGGGGTAGCCTCGCCACCACTCCCTGCTGGGACCACTCGCGTGTCGGAAGGTTACGACTAGTGGGGAGTCAGTGGTGTAACCACTCTCCAAGGAGAAACTCCGAGAAACACGCATGCACCCTGTCCGAAAGTCGAGAAGAACCAAGTGATATCAAGCCACTGGACTCTCGACAATCCTCTAGACTCACTAAATCCAACGATCCTTGAGTCACGAGACTCGAGGTCAAGACCGTCGTACGCGACGACATAATGCCGTTAATCTAGCCTAATCCCTAGGTCTAAAACCAGGTAGCACGAATACCGAGGCATCTCATGAGCCGCCAAGACCATCCCCTCAAAAAGGGAACTCAAGAGACCCTCCAACACCGGGCTGGGTAATTGGACTCACAGTCCAAGGTCACACATATGGCCCATGCGAAAAACACAGAAGCATGATTCCCAAGGCAGCTCATAGGCCGCCACACCGATTCCCCATCCCATAGAAAGGCGGGAAACCTCTAGCCCCAGGTTGGCAACTGGACTCGCAGTCCAAGGCCAAACACTTGGCCCAGTCGGGAACCATCTTCCGCAGAAACCTACGACATGCGGGGGAACCCCACCGCACACACACCGATACACGGGGACTCGATCTAGCGTAACACAATAGTCGGGAACACATGGGGTCACCCGGACCCACCACACCTATGGACATGCTAATCGAGGTAACACGGTACCTCCAGACACCCCAGAAACACGGAAACGGAACCCACGGGGTGTCCGGGACACTCACGAGGCCGATGATCAACCACTGGGTCACAACCGGGTCGACCGAAGACCAACACAACGTGAACCCGACATCGCAAGCACGGGAATCGCCTGGCAGTCCTCTCTTGGGATGCCACACGACTCTAGCGGCCCAACCTTAGGCCGCTACAAGGCGAGTCACTTTGGGCCTGGCTGTCTATAGAAAGGCCGCCCACCCAGAAAACGGTCCAACCTTGGGCCGCTACACTCCCTCTGGCGCCCGTACCTATTGTTGTGCCCCTTGTGCTTTGTTGATGATGTGGTGTTTTAATGATAGCAACATGAATGAGTCACCACATTGTCTTGAATATGTCTGATCTATTCTGTGGGAGATTGCATGAGTGTGCCATGTCTGAATTGTGAAGAATGCATGTGTATGCCTGAGTCATGCTGTGATAAATTGGTTTGTGCTTGATTGCTGTTCTGTGCATTGCTTCTCTGCTGATATGTTCATGTTGTAGTTCATCGTCTCATGAAATGATTCAGGCCATCAAGACTTGGCACGTGATCTAAGAGGCTGAAATGCTGACACGTGGACACAGCAGTTCAAACAATCAAGAAAGAAGCTTGTGGATTACTCTGGTGCGTCAACGCATTGATCAAGTAGCCTGGACGCAGCAGTTCAAGTATCCTTTATTACAGCCTCTGGAGTACATTGGCAGCATCGACGCTGCAGCTCCATGCGTCAACGCAGCATGCTGAGCGCGTCAACGCAGCACAGCTATCTGCTGAAGACCTGATCACTGGATCACCTACGCGTCAACGCAGCAGTGGAGCAGCGTCGACGCAGCAGTTAAAAAGGCTAGGCTGTTTGTTCACTGGAACGTATCAATGTGTCAACGCCATTGCTAGACAGCGTCGACACAGCCATTAAGCCTGATAGGCATCTAGCTCGGAGACAGTTTAGAAGGTTAACGCTGGAGTTCTTAGCGTCCACGCAGCATGCAAACAAGCTGAACTATTAGTTGCAAAAATACACCAACGCGTCAACGCAGCAGTGGAGCAGCGTCGACGCAGCAGTTAAAAAAGGGGTAGACTGTTTGTTCACTGGACTGTCGATGCCGATGCGTCAACGCCACAAGCAAGCAGCGTCGACGCAGCAGTTAAAGGAGCATTCAATTTCACAGGCTATTCCACTGCGTCAACGCCACAACTGAGCAGCGTCGACGCAGCAGCTAAAGAGACGAAGCTAATGGCTTACTGGAATGCCTCACTGCGTTAACGCCATTGCTTGACAGCGTCAACGCAGCAAGTCAGATTGCTGTCATTGAGCACGTGAACTGCGACCGTGTCTGGCACGTGATTCGAAGTGCCTGGCTCGTGATCCGAGGAGGAATCTTCTGGACGAAAGGCGTGGGAAGCACACGCCCTAGCTAGCTGTTGCTGGTATATATTGGAGCCTTCATCTTCAGATGGAGGCTGATCGAAGAAGAAGCCTGGAGAGCAGAAAGCCCTTCGATCCAGAAAAAGAAAAGAAGAAGAAAAAGAGAAAAGAAGAAGAAAAAGAGTTGAAGAGAAGAAGGAGAGAATAGTGCGAGAGAAAAGGAGAGCAGAGAAGAAAGTGAGAGTGAGAGCAGAAGAAGGAAAAGAGAGAGATAGTGCTCGTGAGAAGTGAGAAGAAAGAGAGAAGAAAGAAAAAGGCAGAGTGAAGAGAAGCTGTCGATCCAGCACAAGAAGAAGAAGAGAAGTAGCAGAAGAAGTTCCTACTGGACCGTGGATCAAATCCAGGCCAGTCAGCTCCATGCGAGCCACATCTGTGTTATCCTTCTTTACAGCTTTCTGATCGCTGTGTATTTTTCCTTTCTTATTTTTCCTTTTTCATTTGGTTAGCTTTGTACTTCCGATCCTTTAGACTGAGGTCGGGTTCCTCCTGTTGGTTCAGGAGAGGGAGATCTGATCTCCGGTTCTGGGCTTGTGGGTTGTAAGTCCAGGGGTCCCTCCTGGTCTGGAGGAAGAGAGGTCTTCGACCTCTGGTTTGCTGGTGACGGGGAGTCACTGGTGGGTTCCCTCCTGGTCTGGAGGAAGAGAGACTTCGGTCTCTGGTTTCCAAGTGGCTGGGAGTCACTTGGGGTGTCCCTCCGGTCTGGAGGAAGAGGGGAGGCTGTTCCCCTAGTCAAGCTGTTTGGCAGCAAGTGTTTGCAGACTGAGTCTGCTGTTCTAGCGTTGCTAGTGGAATCCTCACTCCGGTTGGGAGTGAGGGGTGGATGTAGGTCTTGGTGACCGAACCACCTAAAAATCTTCTGTGCTGTGTGATTGGGTCTGTGCGCTTGTTCCTTATCTTCTACCCCCTTCACAAATTGCTTTATGCATTCTTGTTTCTATCCGTGCTGAGAGTTGATTGCATTCTTCTGCTAGTTGCTTATTTAGGTGAGCCTTATATATATTTGCTCATTGGTTTAAAAGAAAATTCAATTTGTTCTTCAGACTGTCTATCTTGCATTTGATAGTGTTCTAGTCTTTTATTGAGCGAAAAGTTTTTAAGGGTGGGATTCATTCACCCCCCCTCTGAATCCTTGCACCGAACCTATCAATTGGTATCAGAGCGGTCTCTGACTTCCAGATCCAACGATCTGCAGAGGATCCTGCTGATTTGATTTCATGCTTTACAGTTCCAGTGTGGTGCATTCTTCTGATATTGCTTTCTAGCTCATTGATCTGAGTCTATTCGATTGCTTTGTAATGGCATCACCTGCAGTTTTTGATGGTTCTAACTTCAAGAAATGGTCACGCAGTCTATGTGGTTTTATAAACTCTATAGATCCAAAACTGTGGGTTCTCGTTGAATATGGTCCACATGTTTTGCCTCGAGAGAAGAATAAATGGTCCCAGAAGGATAAACAACTGAACAGTGAGAATATAAGAGTTCGGGACATTCTGAAGAATGCTGTAGATGCTAATGTCATTTCCTCTATTCTTACATGTAGGGCTGCGAAGGAAATCTGGGATTCAGTGATCACATTTCATGAGAACCAGAAATGTCTAACGGCAAGAGGAAGCACTTCAAGCAATGAAGAAGAAGACCAGGTAAATTCTGAATCTGATTCTGACAAAATGACTTTTGATGATTTAAAGGAAATGTATGCTGAATTGTATGAAAAATATAGAAAAGTAAAATCTGAAAATAAAAGACTAAAGAAAAAGATTGATGAAAATTGTTCTGATTTATCATGTGAAAATTGCTCAAAATTGAAACAATCTCATGATGCTTATCTGACTGATATTCAGAACTATAAGAAGCAATTGGAAGAAGCTGGAAATACAGGCTCAGAAATGAATCAACTGAAGCTTGAAAATGAAAAGGCTAAAAGGCTCCAACAAGAAAATCAAGCTGAACTTGACAAGCATAAAGAACACATTTCTGTGCTGAAAAATAAAAATAATGAACTTACTGATAAAATTTCTGAACTAGAGAATGAGTTGAATTCACTAGGAAAAGATCAAATCCTAATTGATGAACTGGTTCAGAATGAACAAATAAGAAAGGAAAATGAAGAGCTGAAGCTACTGAACTCTGCTATGTCTGAGAAGCTTTTAATGCTTGATAAGGAAATTCAATTTGAGAATGAATTGAAACTGAAACAGGAACTAGAAATTGTTAAAAATTTGAATGATGTCATGTAGAGACAAATTATCTCATGTGAGGAAGACTTGACTAGTTCAGAACTCAAAATTTGTTCTCTGCAATCTGAAATAAGTAAACTTGTTCGTTCCATGTCTAAATCTACCAAGGGAAAAGAGAAAATGAATGTTCCTTTGTGTGATAACGTCACTAAATCAAGTGGAGAGCAAGGATGCAAATCCTAAATTGAAAAATCTGTTAAGAAAAAGTTATACACTACTTTTGTTCGCAGCTCTGACATTGCAAGCTGCTCTGGGCCTCCTAAAACATCTACATCATCTGTTTTCCAATTCAAGGCCCAGAAAAATGAAGAACAAATAAAAGTTGTGAACAAGGGTAAACAAATGAGCAAAAATGGTAAGAAAAATAAGGATAAACATGTCCCTACTTGTGTCTTTAAATCTGCTACCTATACTGCATCTGATGACTCAATGCATACTGCTCATAGCTCAATTAATTATCCGTATGCATCTGATAAGAGTGTTTCATGCCATTATTGTGGCAAGGTAGGCCATGTAATGGATGATTGCAGATTATTGATTGAAGATGGGCATGCAAGTGAAACATTGCATTCGAGAAATTCATTTGGTAAAAATCATGCTACTAGGAAGTCTGATACATCTTGTCATTACTGTGGTAGGCATGGTCATTTCATGGATGCCTGTTTCATCATGAAACAAGATGATAAAATGCATGCTAGGTCTTCTGTTCATCATCACCCCAAAAGAAACATGTATACTTCAAACCAACACATCATTTGTTATAATTGTAACAAACGTGGTCATAAAGCTGTTGAGTGTTGGTTTAGGACTTCATGGGGATACAATGGTTCAAGAGGTAAGCACCTAAGGTGTTTTGAATGTGACAAGTATGGGCATGCAGTCAAGGACTGCTGGTATGCTCAGGGAAAATATTTTAATTCCAAATTTGATAAATTCCCTGCAAATAGAAATTTTCTTGGTAGAAATAAACCTATTTTTAAAGAAAAGATTCTTGTATGTTTTGAATGTGGAAAACCTGGCCACCGAGCTTCTGAATGCTTGTGGGCAGGCAATGCTAAATCAAAACCTCATGCAAGTAACAAAAATTTTCATGCAAACTCACATAGATTCCATGATGATAATAATGTCCACAAAAAGAATTCAAGGTTTGCTACATCATGTAGAGATTGTGAAAAATTTGGTCATTTCATGGATAACTGTTACCTGGTGGATCATGATGATAATACTGCTAAGAAATTGTTTAGAACACCTATTAGGGATAAAACAGGACCCAAGGCTGCTTGGGTTCCTGCAAGATCAAAGTGATTGTTTTACTGCAGGTGTGCCTTGGAATGAATAAAGAGGGGTTAATAAACCAAGGCACTCAAGTATGAGTAACCCCAGGATCCTACCTATCAGGTCAGTTCTGAATTTTGTTTTAAATTCATCATCTGAAAATTGTTGATTTGCATGTTTGGTTTCTGATGTTCTCTTCATGTCTAGCTGATCAGTCTGCATTCCAGACTCAGCTATTGAATTCAATTCTGCATATATGATGCTCTTCTCTTGCCATATGTTGAACTGAATTTGAATGATTCTTTAGTGTAGAGAGTTGATGCATTATATAGACTTTGTGTAAATGCATTGCATGCTTGTTGTTAAATGCATAACTTGCACTGACTTTAAATGGGTCATTTAGTACACACAGTCAATGCATGTGTCTTATGTCTGCATACATCATTTGCATGACTGTCAATGAAATTGTTCAATGCATGTAGGACGGCTTTATGTTCCATTGTCATGCATAACCCTGGTATATCAAATAGTAAGCTACCAAAAGGCAGGGAAATCTGCTTGGAGGTTCTTACTATGTGTGAGATGGTCCTTGAGACCAAGTTCTCTGCCAAGTATCAAGGGGCATGGTCCATATAGAACAGTGTACTGCATATCATCAATTTGAAGAAAATTAAATTTGAAAAGAATTGATTCATTGCATATAGACAGGGGAGCATTATTATATTGTTGTCACTATTTGAAATTCACACTCTACACTCTTTCAAATCATCAATTGACTATGTGATTGACTCTGCTAGTGGTTTTAAACCTTTATTCTCTCTTGTTGATTGACTCTTTCACCAGCTTGTACTCTTCCTTCATATACCTCTTAGCTGGTGTGACTATTTTGGCTCCATTATTGAGTTGTTGGTCAGCTAAATTTATTGTTCTGATCTGAGGAACTTAAGCTGCATGTCATGCAATTCAGTCTGAGATTTTGGTAGAAACTCCTATCATATAGGTTTAAGAATTATCACTGAATCAGACTGATATAAGATTAATGTATTCTCAGCTTTGTAATTAAATGAATTGAAAATATCTGAATGATAAGGTTTAATAAACTTTAACCTCTTGTGTCATGTAATCCTTAAAGTCTCTCATCTGATATCTGAAAATTTGAAATCTAGGCTACTTTGGTAGAGATACATAGAGTGAGTGTTGTGGTTAAACATTAACTTGAAAAAGTTGACTAAATGAAAAATTGTGAATTCAGAGTAATGACTCGTCACTGAGAAACTGAGTTCTTTATCAATGAAATAAAGTAACTCAAGTCATGAGGTGCCATAGTTATCTCTGATAAAAATTTAGTGAAACAAAACCTGACAGAGCAATAGCTTATTTGTGTTGAGTAGCTGGGGAGTCTGGCCTCTGATAAAGGTGTCTTCTCATGTAAAAAGACACTTATATTGCTAACTCTGCTCTCAAAGTGAGAGGCAATAACAGTTATCACACTGAGTAACTGGGTCACTTCAACTAAGACTTGTTGTGCCTCATGTAAAAAGGTGTTGATCAACTTAAATTGCTCAGGGAAAATATAATGTGCTTCAAATAAAATTATCTTAAAAAATTTATCAACTCATGTTCTTGAAAAAGTGTTTAACATCAATACTAATCTGTGTAACTCTTGAAAGAGTCATTGAGATCATGTGTGTAAGATAAAAGATGATTATTTTTTTAGTGTTATCTGAATATTTGGTTCACCTTTATTAGAACTTGGATTCAGATATGAGTATTGAGTTTAATTTGACAAATTTGGTATACATCAAAATTAAATCAGATTGGTTAAGTTGCCACTTCATAACTCTTTATGATAGAAGAGTCTACATCTTTTAAGACTTATTGAAGTGATGTATGCATTCAAATCCCTCATGATCAGATTCATGCATGATCAACAAAAACTGTATAGTCAACTCCTCTCTTATCAGTTGACTGATTCCATCTGCATTTTTCTGACCATACAAATGTGAGGTGCCACTCCCATTATTACCTTGTTCACTTGCAGCCTTCTGAACTTCAGAATCCTTATGGTGGTGGATTTCAGATTGATTCCTGAGATGTATTTCTCTCCACACTGTTGGAATCTTCCATCTTGTTCTGCAATAAGTTCTGATTCTGTGGTATTTTCACCAGAATTCAGATTCTTTGTAATGACTGATTTCAGATTGATTTATTGGATAACCAGAGTCCATTCCTGTGCTTCAGGGGGAGTTATGGTTTATTTACATCTAAGGGGAGAGTAGTCAATCATGCATGTTGATAGGGGGAGAGCTGTTTCATTGTCATAAGGGAGATCTTCATTTTAAAGAACCATGACTCATTCTCTGCATTTATGTGCTGTCTTTGTGTGCTGCATTTGACTATCAAACCATTTCCCTTCTTTTTGATTATGTCAAAGGGGGAGAATAGTTTGATGAGTCAGTGTGACTCATTATGTTGCCATCATCAAAAAGGGGGAGATTGTTGTGCCCCTTGTGCTTTGTTGATGATGTGGTGTTTTAATGATAGCAACATGAATGAGTCACCACATTGTCTTGAATATGTCTGATCTATTATGTGGGAGATTGCATGAGTGTGCCATGTCTGAATTGTGAAGAATGCATGTGTATGCTTGAGTCATGCTGTGATAAATTGGTTTGTGCTTGATTTCTATTCTGTGCATTGCTTCTCTGCTGATATGTTCATGTTGTAGTTCATCGTCTCATGAAATGATTCAGGCCATCAAGACTTGGCACGTGATCCAAGAGGCTGAAATACTGACACGTGGACACAGCAGTTCAAACAATCAAGAAAGAAGCTTGTGATTACTCTGGTGCTTCAACGCATTGATCAAGTAGCGTGGACGCAGCAGTTCAAGTATCCTTTATTACAGCCTCTGGAGTACATTGGCAGCATCGACGCTGCAGCTCCATGCGTCAACGCAGCATGCTGAGAGCATCAACGCAGCACAGCAATCTACTGAAGACCTGATCACTGGATCACCTACGCGTCAACGCAGCAGTGGAGCAGCGTCGACGCAGCAGTTAAAAAGGCTAGGCTGTTTGTTCACTGGAACGTATCAATGCGTCAACGCCATTGCTAGACAGCGTCGACGCAGCCATTAAGCCTGATAGGCATCTAGCTCGGAGACAGTTTAGAAGGTTAACGCTGGAGTTCTTAGCGTCCACGCAGCATGCAAACAAGCTGAACTATTAGTTGCAAAAATACACCAACGCGTCAACGCAGCAGTGGAGCAGCGTCGACGCAGCAGTTAAAAAGGGGTAGACTTTTTGTTCACTGGACTGCCGATGCCGATGCGTCAACGCCACAAGCAAGCAGCGTCGACGCAGCAGTTAAAGGAGCATTCAATTTCACAGGCTATTCCACTGCGTCAACGCCACAACTGAGCAGCGTCGACGCAGCAGCTAAAGAGACGAAGCTAATGGCTTACTGGAATGCCTCACTGCGTTAACGCCATTGCTTGACAACGTCAACGCAGCAAGTCAGATTGCTGTCATTGAGCACGTGAACTGCGACCGTGTCTGGCACGTGATTCGAAGTGCCTGGCTCGTGATCCGAGGAGGAATCTTCTGGACGAAAGGCGTGGGAAGCATACGCCCTAGCTAGCTGTTGCTGGTATATATTGGAGCCTTCGTCTTCAGATGGAGGCTGATCGAAGAAGAGCCTGGAGAGCAGAAAACCCTTCGATCCAGAAAAAGAAAAGAAGAAGAAAAGAAGAAAAGAGAAGAAAAAGAGAAAAGAAGAAGAAAAAGAGTTGAAGAGAAGAAGGAGAGAATAGTGCGAGAGAAAAGGAGAGCAGAGAAGAAAGTGAGAGTGAGAGTAGAAGAAGGAAAAGAGAGAGATAGTGCTCGTGAGAAGTGAGAAGAAAGAGAGAAGAAAGAAAAAGGCAGAGTGAAGAGAAGCTGTCGATCCAGCACAAGAAGAAGAAGAGAAGTAGCAGAAGAAGTTCCTACTGGACCGTGGATCAAATCCAGGCCAGTCAGCTCCATGCGAGCCACATCTGTGTTATCCTTCTTTACAGCTTTCTGATCGCTGTGTATTTTTCCTTTCTTATTTTTCCTTTTTCATTTGGTTAGCTTTGTACTTCCGATCCTCTGGACTGAGGTCGGGTTCCTCCTGTTGGTTCAGGAGAAGGGAGATCTGATCTCCGGTTCTGGGCTTGTGGGTTGCAAGTCCAGGGGTCCCTCCTGGTTTGGAGGAAGAGAGGTCTTCGACCTCTGGTTTGCTGGTGACGGGGAGTCACTGGTGGGTTCCCTCCTGGTCTGGAGGAAGAGAGACTTCGGTCTCTGGTTTCCAAGTGGCTGGGAGTCACTTGGGGTGTCCCTCCGGTCTGGAGGAAGAGGGGAGGCTGTTCCCCTAGTCAAGCTGTTTGGCAGCAAGTGTTTGCAGACTGAGTCTGCTGTGCTAGCGTTGCTAGTGGAATCCTCACTCCGGTTGGGAGTGAGGGGTGGATGTAGGTCTTGGTGACCGAACCACCTAAAAATCTTCTGTGCTGTGTGATTGGGCCTGTGCGCTTGTTCCTTATCTTCTACCCCCTTCACAGATTGCTTTATGCATTCTTGTTTCTATCCGTGCTGAGAGTTGATTGCATTCTTCTGCTAGTTGCTTATTTAGGTGAGCCTTATATATATTTGCTCATTGGTTTAAAAGAAAATTCAATTTGTTCTTCAGACTGTCTATCTTGCATTTGATAGTGTTCTAGTCTTTTATTGAGCGAAAAGTTTTTAAGGGTGGGATTCATTCACCCCCCCTCTGAATCCTTGCACCGAACCTATCACCTATGGCCGCTAGAGGGCACGTGACCCCCAACGGTCAAAACAAGCGCCCCAAGGCATAACGGTCAAAAACAAAGGAAGCGGTCGAAGGTTTGGCCGCCACCCCGGTTGGCGGTTTATCATGCGACCGCCAGCCGGCGCCAGCCCTGCCGACAAAACAGCAACTCGTGGCGCGCCTACCTTAGGCCGCCAGGGGTGTGGCGGTCTCTGGAAGGACCGCTACACCCTCCCGAGAACGGGACCAGCGGGAAGAATCCCAAAATCCCGTTCCACGCCCCAATCACCCCAGGGTGATAGGGAAACAAAGGGGAATCCATCCCCAAGCCCCTAGAATGCATCTAAACCCCTAGATCGGCCAAAAACACCGCAAAAACGGGAGATCCGGCTCACTCCCCAAAAACATGGATTTTCCCAAAACGACAATAAACCCATGCTCGGCTCGCCACGGCCTACAAAACTTGCGGGAAAGGAAGTGCACGAGCTGGGGGTCCATCTCCCTACCTCCACCTGAGATTTCGCGCCCCGAGGTCGCCGATTCACGAAGAAATTGCCACGAAACCCTCGCCTATTCACGAACTCATGCCTGAGCTTCCACGCGCCACCGGCCCTCGATCCTCGACCCGTTCCCAGTTCCTCGCCTCCCGCCATTGCCGCCTCACCCGCGCCATCCCCGCCTCTCCGCGCTCCGCTCCGTCGGCTGCCGGAGAGAGAGAGAGAGAAATGAGAGGGGAGAGAGAGAAATGGTTAATATATAGAAAAGCCCAAAAATTGCAAATTTTCAAAAAATTATGAAAAATTACCTCCGCGATCCACGGAAGGAGCACAACGCGCCAGTACTGTCCCGGAGTCGGAGAACGCCACGGTTTGCCCTGCACAGAGTTCTGAAGGCGCATCAGGGAAAAACACGTGTAAAACACAAAATACACTCCGAGACCCACTAAAACGATCCGAAAAATATCTGAAAATATCGGGACATTACATTTAGTCCTTGACTTCACCAAGATATCATCCATGTAAGCTTCCATATAAACGTGCATCATGTCGTGGAATATAGCCATCATCGCCCTTTGATAAGTGGCGCCCGCGTTCTTCAAACCAAACGGCATAACCACTAGCAATACGTACCCTAGGGCGTGGTGAAAGAGGATTTCTCTTGATCCTCGAGAGAGACGGATTTGGTTGTATCCTGAATAACATCCATGAATGACAATGCTTCGTACCCAGCGGTGTTGTCCACCAATACATTTATATGAGGTAGCGGGAAATCATCTTTAGGACATGCTTTGTTAAGATCCCTAAAATCAATCCAAATGCGCACCTTTCCATCCTTCTTGATGACAGGGACTATGTTCGCCACCCACTGGGGATATAAGACAACTCTAATGAATCTGGTCTTGTACAATTTATCGACCTCTTCTTTGATCTTTAAGGCCATGTGGGGGTGAAATCTCCTTGATCTTTGTTTCATGGGTGTTGCCCTTAGCTTAAGCACTAATCGATGTTCCACCAAAGAGGGGTCAAGACCCGACATGTCCTCATAAGACCTGGCGAAAGAATCACTATACTCCCTTAGGACTTTAACTAAATCTTCTTCAACTGTTGGAGGGAGAGTAGCGGCAATAATAATAGGCCTAGGGTCTTCTTCAGTTCCCAGATTTATTTCCTTCGTAGGTTCATCCACTGCTAATGATGACTCATCAAATCTCTTTAAGCCCTGTGCATACAAATCGGCAGTGTCGTCTACGTCGCTGTCCTCAAGATCCACCGGGTCCTTTTCATCCATGACTTCATAGACTCCTAATCCGTCGTCGCTCTACACCCGTCTTGCTCCTCATCTTCTTCGATCACAATCGCTGTAGTTATGAACTCCGGGAATTTAAGAAGAGCACGACATCACTGAGCTAGATCATGCAAGAACCTATTAGGAATGGATTTAGAAAGTCACGCCGGCGAGCGCGGCTCAGGCAAGGATGGGTTAGATGACCTAGAATAAGACCCTTCTTCTCTAGACTTAACATACTCTACTACCTTAGACTCGATGGACCCTACGTCTAACCTAAGAGAGAGAAAATCTAATGGGAGGGAAGGAGTAGGAGCCTCACGCCCCTGGGAGGAAGATGGAGAGAAGATAGCATAATCTTCCACTGAAAACTCCATTTCGAATTTGACATTTTTTTTTGGAGATCAGTGGAGATCATGTAACAAGATGGAGAAGAAGGCAGAGGAGGAAGCCTAAGGGGATACTTGGATGGACAGAAAATGTCAAGGAAGGGGTCGGAAGAGGAGAAGAAAGGAGTAGACAGATCGACAGGTGGACAGCAATCACAAGTCCTGACGATAAGAAAATCCATAGGAAGCTCGAGTAGTAATGGTTTGATCAAGATAGAGGGTGAGCGGGGTATAGATGCCATCTTTTGAAAGAATGAAAATAAGCGGGAAGGAGACCAAGTGAAGATGACGGGTGAGCTCCCCCTTTCCCGCGAACGGTAAGCTGGCTTGTTCGGCTCATAAAGCACAAGCCACACCTCTTGATTCTTCTAGCAATTTTCTTTTTCATAAAACAGTCTTTCCAATGCTTGGCTGAAATCAAGCATATCATCAACCGGCCCCTTGGGCAGCAATAGCAGGCTGTCGACTGTGTAAGCTGTATCTCTGTCCCTGGGCTGACTTGGTGATGCTTTCAATGTGCCTGACTGGAGAGGGCCCCTGACAAAATGCTGGCGGTAGTCCCATGTTAATGGTCCAGAGTCGCCCAAAATTGAAAGTGAGGATTCTCGATAACCGAGGCCCCTCCTATTCAATTTTTTGCCCTTGGGGACCGGTTTAGTCCGCCCCTATAACTGTGCGCCGAGACCTCTCCCCGGCTGATAGTCCAACTTTAATATCATATTCCAGCCCTTAGAATCTCGTATCTGGGGCTTCACTTTGACGTTCACTGGTGTGGTGGTGGGTTTGCGTGGCGCATAGGCCCATGGAAAGTTTAGATCTAGCACTGAGATGACAGGCCGATTGCTGGGCCATAATGTTGGCAAGATCTTCTCGGAGACGGCCTTGAAAGACTAGACTGTGGACTTGCTCTTCACCTTGACCACCCTCCCTTGGAAAGGAAATTTAAGGCACTGGTGAGCAGTGGATGGTACGACATTGAGATTATCAATCCACGGACGACCCAACATAGCCTTGAACATAGGGTCGATGTCCAGCACATAAAATTCAATTGGCATAGTAAGAGGCCCAAGCTCTGCTTGAATAGTGACTACCCCATGACACGTCCTTCTGGAGTTGTCATATGCTGCAACGGTGGTCGAGGTTGGCCTTAGCAGATCTTCTGAAAGGTTGCAGGCCCTTAAAGTGCTGAGAGGGCAGACATTAATAGAAGCCCCTGTGTCTATCAATGCCACGTTGATACTGACTTTGTTTAGAGTAATAGAAATGCATAGTGGCATTTTTCGTGCCTCGGGAGGTGCCAGTTCAGTCTCAGAGAATGTAATTGCCAGCGCTTTGGAGATTGTAGCCAGGGCTGTTGGTAAGCTGTCCACTGCCATGTCTTCGTTTACTATCACCTTCTGAAGGAAATTGCGAAGTGCATCTTGGTGAAGTGTGGACATTTTAATCAATTCAAGCACAGAAATCTTAGCAGGCACCCGGTCTAGATGATGTAGCAAATCATATTATGTCCCTGGCAGCGGATCTACCTCCTCTTGATCAGCAGCCTGTTGCGAGGATGGAGGATTAGGTGCGGGTGCACCAGTGGAAGGGTCATTCCTATGGAACAGGCGCCCGCTCCGTAGGGCAAGGTTTTGGGCTAGCACAGCATCAGGCTTAAGATAAGCGGCTTGACAGGCCCGGCGGGGTGGATGAATGATGTGGTAGAGGGTGTAGGGGTGATAGGAGTAGTGGTGGTGATAATGGGTGTTATGGGAGTAGTGGAGATGATAGGTTGTGGAGGGATGACGGGTGAAGGGTTTGATGGAGGGATGGTGATGATGGGTATGGGTACTGGTGGTGGAGTGGAGATAGGTGGGATAATGGGGGAAGCGGATGGTAGGATGAGGGGTTTGGCGATTGCGGGGGCTGGAGGGGTTTGATGGTTAAACGGGAGGATGACGGGGGTAGAAGGTAAAGAAGGGTTACAATAGTTATGGTGGAGGGACATGAGCCGCTGTACTAAGGCTTCATCGTCATAGGACCACCCAGCGTTAGGGGCCGGGGGTTGAACGAGGTTGACCTGAGCTGGTGCCAGTGGTTGTGGTTGAGGAGCGGGCGGATGATTCGGCATTGGGTTTTGATGGATCCCCAAGTCCTGAACGGGTTGCTGCTGTGGTTATGGCTGCTGCTGTGGCTGCGGTGCTTGTTGCTGCTGCACTTGCTGCCTCAGCGCTTGCCTTCTTTTTTCTTATATTTTCACAATGGGCTTATGCATCTCGGCCCAATCAATGCGGTGCCCTTCATGTAGGTCGTATACCAGATCTCAAAATTGATAACACCCTTCAATAGTGTGCCCGGGCTGCCTATGGAACATGCAATATTCGGACTGATCAACGGTCGGGTTCCAGTTGGGCCGTTCTGGAGGAAGCTGGATTGTACTTATTGATATGAGAGCGGAAAAGATGTCCGTGAGGGACTCAGGCAAAGGAGGATATTGCACTCTCTTCGGAGTCGGGCATTTATTGGTGTAGCCGTTGGGTGGAGGGACATTTTGATATTGCGGAGGTTGTTGTGGCTGTTGTGGAGTGGGGAAGGTATTTTGTGGAGCGGAGAAGGTAGGCTGGGTGTTTGGTGGAGCGGGGAAGACAAGTTGGGTGTTTTGCGGAGTGGAGAATTGGGGATTACGGGGAGTTTGTGGGAAGCGGAGCAGAGCAGATTGATTTGGGAAGGGGAATGCACCGGCTTGTACCTGTTCGTTGGTTTGGACTCCCTCAGTAACGGGCCCCTGAGACTTTTTGTTATATTTGGGATTTTGTGTCTCGAAGAGAGAATGGATCGGGGAGTCCTTGAACTGGGTTTGAATAAACCTCGCCCGGCTATAAAGTTGGTAAATGTTAGCAATATCGTTCATGGCCAATATGTTGCGGAAGGTGGGGGTAGCATTAGATATGAGTAACTTGACCTTTTCCTCCTCCGGAATGTGACCCGACACACGGGTGGCCATCTGCCTCCGTCCATCAGCATACGTTGCAAAGTCTTCGCCTGCCTTCATCTTCTCAGCCACAAGGTCTGTGAATGAATATTCCGGGCCGACCCGGTCCAAGAATCTTTGAATAATTTTTTCTTTCACCACCTTGAAACTCTCAGCATCTTCTAATGGTAGAGCATAGAACCACTCCAGAGCAACCCCATCTAATGATGGGCAGAACAAATACGCCATACGGCGATCGTCATACTAAAACTGCGCCGATTCGTACATAAAGTCCCTCACATGAATGAATGGATTGTTGTTCACGTATACTTGCGGTATGTGGGGAGCTCAGATTGGGGAGAGAATCGGATATTGTAGATGCTGGGAACTGGAACATCTGCTAGAGACTGTGGGCCAACCCGCTTTTGAAGGAACTTGAGTTGTTGTTGCATGGCGGCCCATTTATCAAGGAGTTCCTGCTCCCGAGATGGAGAAGGTGGAGTAAGCTCAAGGCGAGGAGCCGAAGGATAGACAGAAGGCGGGGGAGGCCCATAAGAGGGGTATTGGGCCCGAGGATGACCCACATTATATTGGACATGGACCGCCCCTTGCTGAGGGTGAATGAAGTCGGCCGGACCAACAAGGGCTTGTGGCATTGATGGAACGGGCCTATAAGACTCCGTCTGGGTAAATGAGGGGAGAACGATCTTCCCTTTATCGAGAACTTGATGGGCCGAGCCAGAGGACTGGCCCGCCTCCAGACTAGAGAATCGAAGGACCTTGGGCTGAATCGGGGTGAGATCAATTGGAATGGGTGGAACCTCGGGCCCATCAACCCTAGATTGAGAGATGGAGGTAGTGGACAGACCCTGTGCAATCGTGGGAGATGGGGCACCAGACCCTGTAAGGTCTGATGAAGGGCCTGAAGTTGGGCCGGATCCAATTGGGCCATCATCTGCAAGATGTGACTAGTAGGATTATTGGAGGAGAGGGAGGCTTGCGCACCCTCCATGGAGATAGAGGATGGAGGAGGGATGGACCCTTCTCCAGAGGAAATTTGAATGACCCTGGATGGGTCCTCTAAGAGACCCTGAGGAAGAGATTCCTCCTGGGAACATGGAAGATCGCAGGAAGACATGTTGGACTCAAACAAGGGATTGGAATAAGACGTGAAAGAGGAATTGTCCCTAGGAGATGAATCTAAGGAACGAAAGTAACTCCACATGCAACGTAATACCTTGAAACAAAGCAAACAACACAAACAACCACAAATAAGTGACTAGACAAGATGACTCCAAACTTATGAAAATAAGAGAGAGATGTGACAACCAAAGTCAACCAAGTTATGATGATGCACAGATTTTATTTGTTTCTTCCTTTAGAACCTTAATGATTTCAATTAAAATATTCTCTCCAACAATAGGTTCCAAAATAGGAAGAATATTTGGGAGCTTGGTTAACTTTAGGTGTGAATTCTCCCTCACTTATGCAACCTAGACACGGGGTGGTGAAGGTACAATCGGCCTGGCATCCGTGTGGGAATCCATGGCTTACGGGGACTTATGGAGGTCCCTGATGTGGTCACCTAGTTGACCCCAAGGAATATGGAGGTGAGAGGATCACACACCAAGGTAGGAATGCAACTATGGTATGAGAGATGAATGACCCTATGTGCACCGGAGTGCATGCAATTTCTAGCCTAATAACTAGCAAACAATGATATGAATATATACCACAACAACAGGAGGAGACCAGACAGCACCCAGGAATAATAAACACAGCCAAAAATTGTAGAAATAATAGCAACCTCGGGATGCGTACCTACAACTTGAGAAACGGTCATATGGGAGACCGCTAAACAGATAAGACGGTCTATCACTAGACCGCTTTTAAGCCAGAAATGACTAGGGAGGAGACCGCCAGGGAACCAGAGAGCAGAAAACAACAGGAAATAAATAGGAAAATCGAGGAAAACACAAGGGCAACTGAGAACAACTAAGAACAGTAGGTCAAATAGAAACTCAGCACGATTGGCACTAGATGTCCCACCGTGATCGCCAAAATATTAGGGGTGTTGATAGTTTTTCTTATGCGAGTGTGTGATGATGTGAATGGGTGGTGAGTGATGTGAATATGAGAAATATGTGTGAGCAAGTGGTGCACTAACTCAAGCAATCAACATAAAATTGAAGCATGTGGGCATGTCATCTCAATATTGCAGAAATGAAAAGAGGAGAAACAAAAACACACCCCGTGGGCGTGGAGCAAAGGAATAAAAGAAAACACACCGGGGGTGTGGAGCAACTAAAATAAAAGAGCAAGCAAGATGATGAACAATGCCCAAATAAGGAGTGATGCGATCGCCACCAAGGTAAATAACACAGTAGAACCGTAATATGTACCTTGGAAAGAGCCGAGTGAAGTCACCCGCCCACGGGAGAGAGAAAAAACCAGGTGCTGCGGAAGGAAAACGGTCTTCCAGACGACTGCTAGACGACAACAAACGGTCCTACGATAGACCGCTTGAGATCTGCAAACGGCCTTCCACACGACCGCAAAGGCACCCAGAACAGTAACGTGGAACTTTGAATCTCCACCCCTCCTGGCCGGCCAGAAGAGCTGGGCCTCGTGCAATGAACCCTGTAAACCTGCAGAAGAATGTAGACACAAAGAAAAATAACCCAATAATCCCTTGGACTAGTGTAGTATCTATAATGCAATTAACCTAAAGTGCATAAAAGGATGGGTGAATACCTGGGGGTTGATGGTTTTTTAACCCCTGTGGGGTGTGGAAAAGATAGGAGGATGTTTTAAAAACGTGGTGTGAGTGCAGAGAGCGTGGAAGAGGAAGAGCGAAGATGCTATGATGATGCAAAGAGAAGGGCCAAAACTAAGAAATAAAAGACTCAAAAATAACTAATGGAACTTAATACTCCCTGGACCAGAAGCCTTATGGACGTAGAAATGACTTCTCCATGATTGATACTCGCTCCAGAATGCAGCAGCACTTCGTGGCAAACTTCAGAAATCTCCTCTTCAAGCCATGAAGTCAAGGGTTCTATTTATAGACCCCCAAACCCTAGGTTCGAGTTGGAGAGATAATGGCACGAAAATAGGCCTCAAACTAGATAAATCTCGAAGATAATACTCCCAAGAGTCCATAGAAACAAACAGAAACTTCTGAGAGCCTCTATCTAAAGAGAAATTGACAAACCAAGGACTCTAGCTCGACCATGGTGAAGCAGAGGAAGAACAGACAGAGCAGGACTCTCTGTCTCCCCAAATGGTCTTGCGATAGACCACAAGGCACAAGAAACGGTCGACCGATAGACCTCATGGCTCAGTCGTCCAGAAAAAATAAGACCAAAGAAACCCAGCATGACTGTCTGCCTCTTAACGGTCTAGCAAAAGACCGCCAACGTCAACCAAACGGTCGTGCGATAGACCGCTAGGCTAGTAGACGTGGCAAAAGAGATAAAGGCCAATAAATCTCCAAGTTAATCCACAATAAAATTCTTATTAGCCCATATCTAAGCCCAATAAGCTCAAATGTCGATAAATCAGAGGAACTAGGCCCAACCTAGGGAGAACAACCCATAAAATAAGCCCAGAGTACCAACAATGGCCCAATAAACCAACGAATAACTCGGGACATCATAAAATATAGATAAGGAGATGACCCAACTCATTGGTCGTAAAACGGGTGTCAACAACCGGCCTTGCCAGTCCAGATGAAGATGAATACCTGAGAAGGTTAGAAGAGCTTGACGGTCTAGAAGGAAAGCAACTCCAAGCCGTGCAAACATCTACAAGTGTACCAGGCCCACATGGCTCGAGCCTACGACAAACTCGTCAAACAACGAGCCTTCAAGGAAGGCAATCTTGTTGTGATTAAGGAAAAGGAAGTCAGGGCAGGGCGCTGCAGTGGAAAATTACAACCTAACTGGCGAGGTCCATACATCATTCATGATGTTTACGAGGGTGGGGCCTACACGGTCGTAGACCTCAAAGGTAATAAGCCATTCCCACGTCTTAATGGTAAACACATGAAGCTGTATCACGCTCCTGAGCATGAGTTCGCACGTCACCAGCAACCCCGTAACCACCCTCTAAAGAGTGGGACCAGTCACTTCTTCCACTCTTTCTCCCTGATGAAGCACCATGGCTAGTCGGCCCTTCCCAGTGTCACCACCATATACTTGTGACAGTTAATCTCCTAGCATCGTCCCCGCGACTGCAAGAGCGAGGACACCCGGCACCAGTAACAATATAGCCCTCGGGCTCCCAGGTAAACAAAAAAAGAAGAAAGACAATAAAATGGGGTTAAAAATAGAGATACCCCGGTGGCCTCAGTCAACTTCCTCCACGGGATTACTAAGGGCAAAAATTGCCACCAACCTAGCTAAGGTGAAAACCCGCGAGGGCACCTCAGGTAAAATCGGGTGACCACTCGGTGTGAAAACCTGCAAGGGCGCACCGAAAAAAGCAAAAGGGGGCCAACTCTGGCGAAAACCCACAAGGGCGGTAGAGGTAGTAAAGGGAATAAAAAAAACCTCTATTCCTCTCTACGCCGCACTGGCGAAGGTTGTCGACCAAGACATTTCGCCGACGACAAGCTCAACATTACTCCACGACAATGGTGGCCACTACACCCTCGAGGGTCGGTCATCCCCAGCTCCAATTCCAGTCTTCCGGCTACGACACATCAGCAGTTAGCCGGCCTGCTCTGATTCTAGCACTCAGCTACACACCTCAACGGTCAGACGACCAATTCCAGTCTTTCGGCTACTATACATTAGTAGTTAGCTGGCCAGCTCCAGTTCCAGCTCCAGCCCCAGCTCCAGCCCCAGTTCCAGTCCCAGACTTCCGGCTACTACACATGAAGAATTAGCCAGCCAGCTCTAGTTCCAGCTCTAGACCCAGTTCCATCCCCAGTTCCAGTTCCAGTTCCAGTCCCAGCTTTCGGCTACAATGCCTTCCATGGTCAGCCGGCCGGCCCCAGCTCTAGTTCCCCAGACCAATGTGAACTACATTTCCAGTTAACAACATGTCAATAGCCAGTTTGCCAGTAACCGGTCTTTGGCTAACATGCCCTAGAGCCAACTAGAAACTTCCAGCAATATGGGCCACCACACCCTTACGGGTTGGCCCCCGGCCCCCAGTTCCCAGCAACATAGGCCAATACCCCCATTGGGGGTCAGCCTCCAGCTGTCAGTTTCTAGTTCCCAGTCACCTGAATTATTGAACCGGTACGTATTATCTCCTAGTCCCCCAGTTCCCAGCCAGTCCCAGTCAACATACCCTACTTGGGTGAACCCCCAGTACCCAGTATCGATTCCAAGCGCCCAGTTTTCAGTACCCAGCACCCAGCCTCCAGCACCCTATGCTCAGCCTCCAGTGCACCCAATATCCAACCTCCACCATCCAATACCCAGCCCCCAGTTCCAATACCCGAATTCGGGTACCCAATTCCCTGCCAACATCAACATATAGTAGAAGAATCAACCACGACTAGCAGTACGTGGTCGACAGCTCATGCACCCAGCATTACTCCACAAGAGAAAAAAGGTGGGACGACAAAAGAAATGACAAAGGAAATCTATGATTTTGTCATTCATACTCTACAAGAGGAGCCCAAGACATGCCCTTGGGCTAACAAAAGATCCGTACAACCGGACACATAGCATAACAAAAAGAAGATTCAATCATGTCACATCTCGCTCCCCTCCAACGCCGACAAGCGAGACTGAGCAGCTGCAAGCTCTGCCTTAAGAGTGGACAAAAGTTGAGTACTGGCCTCCACCGTGCTCCTAGCCACTCGCCACCCTGCCCCGATGTGCTCCGTGGCCGACTGTTGCTCCTCTAGGGCCTTCCTCAAGGCCTCAGTCCTGCACTCGACCTCCTCCAACTGAACAGCTCGATCTCGGAAGTGTCTGGGCCACCTCGGTGTGGCCCCTCTGCTCAGCTATGGCTGCCGCAAGCTGACCCAGCTGCTCCCGCTCCTCCTGGATGGCGGCCAGACTCCGAGCTCTCCGCTCCTGTGTCTGACGAAGCTGCAGGTACTCCGCCTAGGGCGCCTGTGGGAAGCCTAGGATGTGGTGGCCTCGGGTACACTCCGTAGATGCTGCCTCAAGTCCACCAGAGAAAGGAGAGCGTCACTCTGGAGGTACCCCTCGCGCTCCCTGAAGCAAGGAGGCACCCACACTTCCGTCCACCAGTGGCTCCGATGGTGGGGTGGCTGAGGGCCACTCGACCCCCAGGCTCAGAGAGGAGTCAGCTGTCTCCATCAGCACATCAGTCGAGACTACATGGCACCAAAAAGAACGAATGGAAAGTGGGAAATACATGTGAAATTTTCCATGATAAATAAGGTGGAAAACTTGAGAAAACTTCCAACCTTTACCCGGAACAAGCCCTTCCGCACCTGTGGCGTCACTCGCCGGGATCGGGGAAGGCAACGTCTCCTCAACGATCGGGGAGCCCTCTGCCATAGCCCTGTCTCCTCTGGTAGCCACGGGGAGAGCAGGATGTTGACACTATGGAATGCTTCGATATCACGTTGGATAGATCTAGAGGGGGGATGAATAGATCTTCCCCTAAAAATTATACCAACCTAAGCAACAAGTGCGGAATTAAATTTGCTTAAGCAGAACACTCAACACGAAAAATCAAAACCACAGAGACAGAAGAATTTTAAGGTGGTTCGATCTCCTCCAGAGATCTACGTCCACCCCACACTCAAACCAAGTGTGGCTTCACTGCTAATACACAACTTCCAAACTGTTGATCCACAACTTTGGGGAACGCTTCCCAAAACATGCTGAGCCTTACAGCTTACGCTATTAGAGAAACCCTCCTCTATTGCTAAGCCTTACAGCTTATGCCACAGACGCTGACTCACAGCTTGCAGTAACGAGAGTTTAAAAATGAAAAGAAAAAATCAATGAGAAAAATAATGTAGCTCTCAGTATAGAGCAAACTGGTGATGGTTATGAACCTATACGCCGAGAACAATAGCAGATAACTCTTCACTCACAGCTAAACAAATTCCCTCAGAAACTCTTAGAATTCTTCTTCTCTGATGATCAGCTGGCTCTCACTTTGCACTCTTTTCTTCTTCTTCTCTTGAGATCTGATCTGCTCTGCAGAATTTCTCTCTGCTTCAATCTTCTTTTATGTTCTATTCTCACTCTTTTTTTTATGATCAGGCGATAATGCCCCTTTTATATATGTCAGGCAAAAGGGCGTGTGGACGCCATGTTTCCCGCCTAAACACTTTCGCAGATCTGATCTCCATCTGTCCACGTGTCAATATCGCTGAGCTAAGGCACTCCACGTGGCAGAAGTACTGGCTCACTTATTACCTTGGATCACGTGCCAATCATAAGCTTCCTGGAGTCTCGTACCAGCTTCCAGTCTTTCTGGGAACACTGCTTCAGTTCGAGCTCACATGCTGCTTACACCCTATTAATTAGAAGAGAGACATTTCATCAAACATCTTGTAATCAGCCATATGTAATGTGCACAGACATAAAGCAGAGTATGCACAGACCTCCTAGCGTCAAAACTAAAGACGTGCACAGACCTATGACGTGTGAGTGAGAAAGTGTGCACAGACTTTTATATGCTTATATGCAAACGTGCACCGATTGAATACACTATGTGCATCGACTGTCTAAACATCAAGGCGAGTGTGCACCAACTTAATTCAGCACACGATAAAAACCTGCACAGACTTTTTATGTGTGCATGATAAGACCTACACAGATAGGTATGCGTATGAGCCAAGACTGCACAGACTTTCTCGTGCACAAAACTGAAACCTGCACAGACCTTTATGTGTGTAAGATAAAACCTGCATAGACCCTATATGCAGCCACATAACATGTGCACTGACCTAGATATGCTCTGGCTTCTTTATGCGTAAAACTAGGCATGCACCGACCTTTGTATGCACAATGCCGAACCGTGCAAACACTGCACCGACCCTAGTGGGACTCAGAATATGCGCAGACTTAGATTCAACGTGAACTGGAGCATGCACTGACTTTACAAATGTACCGACCTTCATATGTGCACGTATAAGAATGTGCACCGACCTTGTATCATACAAGGAACAATATGCACTGACTTTATGCTCGAACATGCATCGATCGTGAAAGGCACAAATAAGAACTTGCACTGACTTTATTCACACATGAACAAAAGGATGCACAGACCTTGTGTATGTTTCTAAAGAAACATGCACAGACCTTTTCATGCCTTAAGGCCAAACATGCATAGACGATAGATTTACTTAGAGTGAATGTGCACGGACCTTGGTGTACACAGTGCAGTATGTGCACAGACAATATTATGCATATTTTAAAAACATGCACAGAGCTTATACGTCTTACTGAAAATTATGCACATACCTTGTTTATCACAAGGCAAGCCTGCACAGACCTACTATGACCATCTATGATTCTGACCTAAACGAAATTCATCAAAATTCACACTACTACCAGGGTAAAAGATGAAATCAACATAGTCAACTCAACTGTTGCCAATCACTCAAAACACAATCAAATCACATCAGTTTTCACACTGCTGATCAGCTCTAGAGGTGGCCCAACATTCTCCCCCTTTTTGATGATGGCAACACCCATAGTCATAGTGTATTTTGATGAGACAAGTTAAATCCAGTAAAGATCAGATATCTCATAAACACAGTAAAAAGAATGCAACAGATCTTTCTCTCCCCCTGACTTTCTCTCCCTAACTTTCTCTCCCCCTCAACACCAATGCTCTACATTTTCTCTCCCCCTTTGCCATCAACAAACAAGGAGTGAGGGAGTTAAGAGGAGAAAATGAATGGAGTGACACACTGAACAATAGTTCATTAAAGAACCAATTTATGTCTCAAGGTCTTCAGAAAATAAGAATTAAGACTCTGCATTCATGATAGATTTTTGGTTTAAGAGTAATAAAAGGTAAAGTGAATACACTGTACTCTTTTAATAAGGTTGCAGAATCCGTTAATAGCAATAAACCTGAGACACATAAGCCATGAAAAACTTAGCTGTATCTTAGTCACTTGAAAACCAGTGAAAATCTTTGAGAGTGACTAGAGTATGTATTGATGTTAAACAACTTGACACTCCATAAGACTTTGATAACAAGGGTTACAACAGACCTTTTTAGAGTTGATTCTTTCTGACTTATTGAACAGATAGGTATCAATTATGCTTTTGACATTAGGGGTACCCGTTGGTTAGACGCTAGTACTCCCAGTTACTAGGCACAAAGTACCAGCACTGTTTCTGATCAAAAATAGCAGTCATGATTTGCACTTTTTTGCATGAGGGTACACGTTTATCAGACGCCAGTACCCCCAGATACTCAGTGAAACCAATCCTATAGATTTGGCCATAAGAACAGAGGTGACATGAAGCACTTCATGACATGAGTTTTCTCTATTTCATTGATAGAGTACTCCATTTCTCAGTGCATTCATTCATTGCTCTGCCATTTTACTTATACATTGCTTTTCTTTTGGCACATTTTCTCTTCTTGCTGCCCTATTTAATTCTTCAGAGTGTTTTGTTTAAAAACAATACACACTTCCAATTTCCTCAACTTAGATTACACTATCTTATCAGTTTTCAGACACAAGCAAACTTTGTCTATCGCAACATGAGACTGAGGTTGAGAGCTATTAAATTTTTTTTCACATCCTTTTATTTTGGAATACAGTTTTAAAACTTTAAGGTTTATTAAGCTTAAACCATTGTTTCATTCATGAAGCAAACATGATTCTTATAATAGAAGATTTGAGATTTATGTTGTTTAATGTAATGAACTTATTGACAGACTGTCAACAATTCAGGATGGGAAGGAAATAGTGAAACACACAGACAGCTGTAAAGAATAAAATATTATTTAGGATAGATGATTTTAGAAGAGTCTGAGGTCCAAAGAGATTTGAAATGGGGTATTGACAAAGGACTGTTCAGAATTCAGATAGATGAAGATCAGAAAACCTCCCCTTGATAAAACAATACAGCATGGACATGCAATGTGTTCTAAACACGAGCCCCCCCTCCTGCCTATATGCATGTTTATTCAACATTAAGACACATCTAACCACATAACATTAGACCCAACATTTAAGAAATGCAATGCAATGCATGTACTCTCTTGATTCATGGTACCTGGCGGAGGATAATCCTCAACACATGGTATGGGCTTTCAGACAGACAAAATCTGTCTTTCCACCACATATCATTTTATATACCTCTGAAATCAAGATGACTCAACTATGACACAGATCATGGCAAGCTGACATGAACCTTTCACAAGACAAATCAGAACATTTATCCAAAGCATTTTCAATTTACAGGCACACATCTGAAATCTTATTCATAAAAGATTTGATAGGCAGACACATATCAGATCACAACTCTTCCTCAGGAATGAAAAAGAATTATTCATCATGCCGAAATTTACATAAACCTAGCTCTCTTCTTAAGAATTTAAATCTGTCATTACTCAAAGGTTTAGTAAAAATATCAGCAAGCTATTTTTCAGATTCTATGAAGTTCAATTCAATTTCATTATTGCTTACTTCATCTCTTTGAAAATGGTGTTTGATTTCTATATGTTTAGTCCTCGAGTGATGAACATGATTTTTAGTCAATGCTATAGCACTGGTGTTATCCCACAAAATTTGAATGCATCCCAATTCTATCTGATAATCACGAGTTGGTGTTTGATCCAGAGCACCTGGGTTGCACAATTTGCTGCTGCGACATATTCGGCCTCAGCAATAGATAGAGCAACAATGTGTTGCTTCTTAGACGCCCAAGATACTAGACAACCACCTAAGAAATGGTAGTATCCACTAGTGCTTTTTCTCTCTATCTGACACCCAGCATAATCAGCATCAATGTAGGCTATAAGGTCTAGCTCACACCGAGTAGGATACCAAAGACCTAGCTCTAGGGTGCCTGACAGATACCTAAAAATCCTCTTAACAGCACTAACATGTGACTCTTTAGGACTAGCCTGAAATCTAGCACATAAACACACAGCAAATTGAATATCAGGCCTCGATGCAGTAAGGTAAAGAAGGGATCCGATCATACCTCTGTACAATTTGGTGTCAATCAATTTACCTTTTGGGTCATCATCAAGACTAGTTGATGTACCCATTGGTGCTGTTATTTCCTTCAAATTTTCAAACTTGAATTTCTTCAACAGGTTCTTGATGTACTTGGACTGAGTTATGAATGTTCCTTCCTTAGTCTGAGTTACCTGCAGTCCAAGGAACAATTTTAGATCACTCATTGAACTCGTCTCAAATTCCTGTGTCATTAGATTAGAAAAATCCTCACATAAGGTTGGGTTAGTTGATCTAAAAATAATGTCATCTACATAAATTTGCACAATGAGAATGTCTGGATGACTTATCTTTGTGAATAAGGTTTGGTCAATTTCACCTCTTGTGAACTTCTTATCTGTGAGGAACATGCTGAGCCTGTCATACCAAGCTCTAGGGGCTTGTTTCAGTCCATATAGAGCTTTATTCAATTTATATACATGATTAGGAAAATCTAAGCATTCAAAACCAGGAGGCTGTCTTACAAAGACATCCTCGTTTATTTCCCATTCAAAAATGCAGATTTCACATCCATCTGCTGAAGGGTGATTCCTAATGAGCATGCATATGCTAATAGGATGCTGATAGCTCTAACCTAGCAACAGGGGCATATCACTCTTCGAAGTCAATACCATACTCCTAATTGTACCCCTGAGCTACCAGTCTGGCCTTATTCCTAATGACAATACCCTTCTCATTTGTTTTATTCCTAAACACCCATTTGGTCCCAATGACAGTCCCATGATCAGGAGGTGGAACTAGATGCCATACTTTGCTCCTGTCAAATTGATTTAATTCCTCGTGCATGGCATTGATCCAATGCACATCACTAAGAGCACTGTTAATGTTTTGGGGTTCTATGTGTGATACTAATGCAAAGGAGTTTAATTCATTCTGAGCTCTGAGATAGGCTCTGGTTCTAGGGGGTTCAAACAAATTACTAATTACATTATCTATAGGATGATCTTTAAGAGATCTGACATTGATAATTTAATTACCTTGAACCTCATTTACCTCCCCCTGAGAACCAGGCTCCTCTGCATCACTTTCTTCAGACTGGTCTTTAGGATTTTCATTTTTCAGAATTTCTCCATTATTCTGTTCCCTGCACAAACCATTTTCAAGTTTAGTCATTGTTTCTTCAACGACCACATGTGGAGATTCTTCTACTGTCTTAGAGTTTAAATTGTATAATCTAGATGTTTCTGAATATCCTAGAAAAATTTCAGGATCACTCTTAGGTTCAAATTTCTCAAGGTCTCTTTTAGCATTGACATGCATAAAACACTTACAACGAAGACCTTGAAATAAGCTAGTGAAGGCTTCTTACCCTTGAGAATTTCATAAGGAGTTTTCTGGGTAAATGACCTTACCATGGCTCTGTTGACTACATGGCATGCAGTGTTGACTGCCTCAGCCCAAAATTTCCTTGGTAGGTTACCTTCCACCAGTAGTGTTCGATCCATCTCCACAAGAGTCCAGTTCCTCCTTTCTACTATGCCATTTTGCTCAGGAGTCCTTGGAGAGGAGAACGTGTGAGTTATGCCATTGTCCCTGCAGAAGTCATAAAACTGTGAGTTATCAAACTCACCACTATGATCAGTCAGTATAATCTGAATAGAATTGTCATTATTTTGTTTTATTTTTAAATAGAACTCCTGAAATTCATCAAATGCTTCATTTTTGTGTGTGAGGAAAAACACCCAAGTAAATCTAGAGAAATCATCAACTAATACGAAACCATATCTTCTATTTGATAAACTGGCTGACCTTGTGTGTCCAAAGAGATCCATATGAATCAGCTCATATGGTTTAGAAGATAGATTTTCTATTATAGACATGAATGACTTCCTAGTCTGTTTGGACTGAGTGCATGCCTCACATACAACATTATCAACCTCAAAAGAAATTTCAGGAAGTCCTCTAACCATTGAATGCTTATTCAGTTTGTGTCACACAGTATAGCCTGCATGACCTAGTCTATGATGCCAAGATAGGCTAGATCATCCTTTTTAGCAGTAAGACACGAGTTTGAATGTGCTACATCATCTAGGTCAACTAGGTAAATGTTATTGACTCTTTTACCATAAAAATTAACATTGTCAGAATTAGGCTCATAAATGTTGTAACTAGTAGAAGCAAAAACTACCCTGTGACCTTTATCACAAAGCTGGCTAATACTTAACAGGTTATATGCAAGACCTTCTACTAGCATGACTTCATCAATACAGCAGGTAGAACACTTACCTACCTTACCTGATCCGACTATCTTACCCTTGGTGTTGCCTCCAAAGGTAACAAGGCCTCCATTCTTTTCAACCAGCATATAAAATTTGGCCCTGTCCCCCGTCATATGCCTAGAAGCCACTGTCCAAGTACCACAGATTTTGCTTGGCTACCAGGCATACCTGCATCAAGGATCAAGTAGAAAAATTTGGAACCCATAAATGTTTCGGCCCCAAAGCAACAAAAGAATCATCAAAGCATGATAGCAAACATTTGGGTATCCAGATTTGTTTTGGAACTAATTGCTCTGTGGATTTGTTTGTTTTATTTTTGTTTTTGCTATTTTTATAATTATTATTGGTATGGAAAACATTAGGTGAAGTGTATCCAGGGTTGGTCCTCGGCTGATCATAGGAAGTATGTTTCCTTGGATTCCATGTCCTGGATTGCCCAACCCAATTTCTAACCTGAGGTGTATATTTTAGAGTGGGATTTGAGTGGTATGTAGACCTTCCATAAGTTCTATCCTTTCTAGACCTACTAAACTGATATGGCTATGCATAATGCTATGCATGATATGTAATGCCCCAAATTTTTTGAAAATTTTTCGGATCATTTTTGTGGGTCTCGGAGTGTATTTTGTGCTTTACACGTATTTTTCCTTGATGTGCCTTCGGAACTCTATGCACGGCGAACGGTGGCATTCACCTGACTCTGGGACAATACTGACGCGTTGTGCTCCTCCCGAGGATCGCGGAGGGAATTTTTAGTATTTTTCTAAATTTTTGAAAATTTTAGGTTTTTCTATATATAGATTAACCCCCTTTTCTCTCTCTCCCCATCTCTCATTCTCTCACTCTTTCCCTCTCTCTTCTCTCTCACGTTCTCTCTTCTCCCCCTCTTTTCTCTCCGGGCGGCCGACGGAGATGGACGAGGGTGAGGTGGCGGTGCTCGTGGGGCGAGGAGCGGCGCGGACGGGGCGAGGATCGAGGCGTGGTGGCGAGGTGAAGTCGGCTCGTGAGCGTGGGATACCGGCGGGGTTTCGTGACGTTTTCTTCGTGGATCGGCATCCACGGCACGTCAAATCTTCGGTGGAGGTAGGGAGATGGATTCTCAGCTCGTGTACTTCCTTTCCCATGATTTTGGTAGGCCGTGGTGAGCCGAGCATGGGTTATTAAAAAAGCCGTTCAGTGCAATGGTCTTGACCCCGAGTCTCGTGACTCAAGGACCGTTGGATTTAGTAGGTCTAGAGGACTGTCCAGAGTCCAGTGGCTCGGCACCACTTGGTTCTTCTCGACTTTTGAGCAGGGTGCGTGCGTGTTTCTCGGAGTTCTCCTCAGAGAGTGGTCACATCAGTGACTTCGCACTAGTCATAGACTTCCGACACGCGTGTGGTCCCACCAGGGAGTGGTGGCGAGGCTTTACCCGAGAGAGACAGCTTTAGGTTGGTTGCCGTAGGGCCTCCCACTGTGGCGGCTCGAGTCTGGGCCGGGAGGAATACCAGCTAGAGGGCCTGACGTAGCGCAGTCAGTCAGTGTGTGCACACGTGGTCGGGGACTTCAGACGCGTGCTGACGAGCACGACCCCGCCTAGACCCTTGTTCCTTGCTCTGTGGTTACTTGTACAGTGGTGTCTCAGTCTCCGCCTGGGGTGCCGTAGCGAGACACTTGAGGCTGTGGTCTAAGTCGTCAGTGGACGCATCCGGCCTTACTTCTGGTGGGCAGGTACTCCTGTCACGTGAGACGTGACTCTCCTATTTTCCGGTTTTATTTCCCGTCTGCGAGATGTGGTTCCCCCGACAGTTTCAGGGAGTGTTCCCGAGGTAGAGGTCTCGGGGTTTTTTCGGTAAGCGTCACCGAGGGTTTCCCTGGACGGTGTTAGGTCCACGACTGCGAGGTCGTGATCGTTTCTTCTGGCGGTGTAGCCAAAGGTTCTTCCGTTAGTTCGGTAGCCCCCCGACTGTGAGATCGGAGCGTGTTTTCCTGGTACAAATGGAGTAGCTATAGTGTCGAGTCTTGACCGACCATCGGTTTGGTGTTCCTGCTGTAGTTGTAGCTATTTTTCCTTTCCGCTACCGCCGTTGTTCTCGGTTGGGGTTCCGCGGGATCCCTATTGAGCCAGTGACAGGAGGCTCACCCCTACTTTTCAGGTGCGGCGGTTCTTCCTCGAGGTTCTAGGGTACTGTTCGGAGTTTCTTAGCCGCCAGCTCGCCGGGCCGAGTGTTCACTTGGCATGTGGTACGTTTTACTACTTTAGACTGTACTTTTTGTTGGACTAGACTCTATTGTTGTAGTTGTTATTTATTTCTATTAATTATTGAATTGTCGTGCTTTATTTTCTATTTTTTTGTACCTCCACACTCCTTTTAGCCCTCCCGGCTCGTGGGCGGCGGGCCAAGATTCGAATGCTATCGGGCTCTTCCCGGTATCCGGATCTTGGGTCGTTACAGATGGTATCAGAGCAGTGGTTGTGGACGTACATAGGAATTCGAGATATTGCAGTGATCAGAGTCCATAAGGTCCAGTACAGTCGGCAGCTGGCATAGGGTTTCGTGCATGTTTTCTGCTTGATTTCTCGCTTGAGAGCTTGAGTGCGCTGCGCGGCGCTGTGAAGGCGGTTGCCGTTTCGTTGGAGTGCCGGTGTGGGGCCAAGGGAGGTAATAGAGAGATTTCTTCTCGACAGGGTTGTGACCCAGGTTGTGCTACATTGAGCAGAGGTTGCCGGTAGGCGCGGATTTGTGGTGCTGCGTTCGAGGTTTTTGCAGCGAGGTCAGGTGGCTGGCGAGGATTGTTTATGGTTAAGTGGCCGTGAGCGTGCTCTGAGGGAGCTGTTGTTGAGTCTGGCCACCCCAGCTTGTGGTTATCCAGCCCCTGAGGTGTTAAGATTGTGGTTTAAGTTGGTAGCTGCGAGTGACTGGTAAAGCTAGTCTCGTAGTCGACCATGGTAAGATGTGTATTGTTGGGGACCTGTGTGCTTTGGTCGTGGTGTTGGCGACCTGGTTGCCGTAATATCGGATGGCACTTTCCTCCCCTAGAGACATGTGCCATGAATTCTCCCGGTGGTGTCTCGTGGCTCTATGGTGAGGGCGGAATCGGGGTTGGCAGGTGTCCACTTGGATTAATTGAGACGAAGGTTTCAATGAGACAAGACGGAAGAGTGATGTTTGTGGGCGGAGGCCTTTTAGTGAGATTGGCGTCGGATTGGTGGTCCTTGATGGGACGTTGGCGTTGGAGTGGTTATCCCTGGTCTGGTGACCAGCATGGGAGGATTTCCTTGTAAGTCTGAGTCGAGTGAGATGATGACCGAAGACTCCTGAGTCTTGTCATTGGTTTTGTCGTGCTCCCCTGAGAGGGTTGAGTTGGCACGATGCTCAAGATCAGATGCGGTGTCCGAGAGAAGTTCAGCTTGTGATGTGGTAATTGTCTGTGTGTGAGTCAGCGGATGGCCTGTTGTGAGTTGGATCATGCCTGTTGGGCCGATGGAGGTTTCCCGTTGACGAGCAGCTGGTGACCAGCGTGTGGTCTTTTCACAGACAGAAGATGCTATTGGTTATGCATCATGAACGGTGAGAGCCGTGTATCGGTGAGGCCTTTGGTGGCCGTTTCCGTGATGTGCTTTTCGGATGGGATCTGGGCTTTGTCAAAGTTTGAGTTCTGACAGAGTTGGTCCCGTGCTGTTGTGAGCTGATGGAGGCTCTGTATTGGTTGTTCCCTTGAGCTGGGCGTGAAACCTATCAGTTAGCTGTGAAGCTGATGTGTGTTTTGTCCGCTGACCATAGGAGGGATCCGTAGCTGTTTCACGTGATGAGGACTGTGTTTCCTCGGTGAGCGTGATGGTGGCAGCGGTGCCATGATTGGTTTTGTTGTGACTGAGGTGATGCAGGACTGTGTCCTTTGGTGTGTGCCTACTCTGATGGCCGGTGTGCGCGGCGTGCGGAGCGAGGTGTCGTTCGTGATTTTAGTCTGGCTGCGTCCCTCAGGATCGGTGCTTTCGTGAGAATCGAGGTTTTCTGTGCTAGGGCTCTGATTACGTTGTCTGTTGGTTAAGGCTTTCTTCCCCTATGTTCCCCCGTTTGTCCTTAATTTCGAGGATGAAACTTCTTTAAGGGGGGAGGGCTGTAATGCCACGGATTTTTTGGATATTTTTCAGATCATTTTCGTGGGTCTCAGAGTGTATTTTGTGTTTTACGCGTGTTTTTCCCTGATGTGCCTTCGGAACTCTGTGCAGGGCGAACCGTGGTGTTCTCCGACTCCGAATAGTACCGACATCCCGAGGATCGTGGAAGTAATTTTTAGTATTTTTCTAAATTTTTGGAATTTTTAGGTTTTTCTATATATATATTAACCCCTTTTTCTCTCTCTCCCCATCTCACATTCTCTCACTTTTTCCCTCTCTTCTCTCTCACGTTCTCTCCTCTCCCCCTATTTTCTCTATTGGCGGCCGACGGAGATGGACGAGGGCGAGGTGGCGGTGCTCGTGGGGCGAGGACCGACGTGGACGGGGCGGGGATCGAGGCGTGGTGGCGAGGTGAAGCTGGCTCGTGAGCGTGGGATACCGACGGGGATTCGTGGCGTTTTCTTCGTGGATCGGCGTCCACGGCGCGTCAAAACTTCGGTGGAGGTAGGTGTTGACACCTATTTTTTGCCGATAAGTTGAGTCATATCTGTTACTCTCATTTGTTGATGCCTCGAGTTATCCATTACTCGTTGGGCTATTTTTTCTGGCAACATCTTTGGGCCTATTTTATGGGTAGCCTCCCTCCTTGGCTAGGTCTGCTTCAATTCAGGGCTTAATGGGCCTTGATTTTGTGTAATTGATCATTGTTATGAATTTCAAGCGTCCAGATTAATGAACGGTCAATCCATGGCCGCAAAACACATGCGCGGTCATTTTTGGGCTGTCCATATATTTATGGGATATTTTGGTTGATTTTCTGAATTATCACCGACATGCTTTCATACGGCTTAGGTGTAGCCGTTCAACTTAATGAGCGGGCTAACATTAGCCGTTCTAGCCACAGAGTCCTAAGGTCGGTTGATTGTTTAGATAATTATCTATTTATCTCATTTACTCTGATTTTCCACCGACAAGATATGCGCGGTTGCATCTTGGCCGCTCTTATGGATGAAAGGTTCACAAGTAACCGTTCATACATGAGAGTCCAACGGCGATGTTTTCGGTCAGTTCGATGGATAATTTGTTTCTATTTTCTATTTATTGAATTTCCACCGACAGGGATGGACGGCCCAGGATTTGTCGCTCATATGGATGAGTGGTCTATCGCATGACCGTTTAACTGCTCGTTTCCTAAAGACTTAACAGATTTTCTCTCTCCACTTGTGGATTTATCCCCAACTTTCTCCAACCATTTATCTGCGAATACTGAACCAAATTCGATGCCGTTTCTTCTGGTTGAGAGATAATTCATTTATCTATACATTTTATATTAATATCCTGACCTGAAAATGCGTAGAAACCCTAATTTTGAGCTGAGACTTCAGGTGCTCTATAAATAGACCCTAGAGGCCGGGCTTATAAAGGGGGCGGGGGGGGGGGGGGGGATTTTTGGTCGACGGCGAAGCCCTGCGGAATTCTCGAGCGACCCAAGACCAGGGAGGGAGGCCTTCTACGTCCTTCTAGGCCTCCGGTTTAGGGAGTAACTAGTTTTGAGTCTTTGTTTCGATTAGTCCCATCGCGGGTTTCTTCATTGCATGCATACTTTTCTCTTCTTTCCCCACCCATGTTTAGTCATTCACACTACATTACACACACCCTCCTATGTTTTTGACGCCCCTAGGGGTTTAAAAATCCCCAGCTATCTCCCATTTCATTTAGTCATGTTCGTTCCTTTCCATTCTAGCATTTACTACGCTTTATAGTTCTAACTTGGGTTTTTCTTTGTGTTCTACACATGGTTTTGTAGGTCAGCAACGCACTAGTGCGAGGCCCACTCTTTCTGGCCGGCCGAAAAGGGTGGAGGTTTGGACTTTTACAACTTACGGCGTGGTAGTCTTGTGCGGTACAAAACAGTCCGTTCGAGGTGAAGTGCGGTTGATCTTGGACCGTTCTTCTTCATCCTACGATTGGGTATGAGCCGTTTGTCTGCTAGTCGTTCTTCATCCTGCGTCCTCTCTTAGCGTTGACGAGCGGTCTGTCGAGCGGCCGTTCAAGATAAGGGCGGTTATTTAGAAGCCGCGCATCCTTCCAACGCTGGTCAAAAGGCGAGCGTCTCCCTCTTCTTTCCAAGGTACGACGTGTTCATCACGTTCGGAGTCTTGGTGGTGATCACAGGTTTCTACTTCTGTTCCCTTCTACTCCCGTTTTGTTTACTTTCATATTTATATTAGTAAAGGGATTTGAAGGGAGTTTTAAGCTGGTGTTGAGAAGGTAACATTTCCTACCAACAAATTTCTGGCGATCACGGTGGGACGCCAAGTGCCCATCGTGTTAGTGATTTGCTGACCTTCTCCTTTGCCTTGTTAGTCCTCGTTCTTGAGTGGTTTCAGGTCGATCTTTGCTGTTCACGTTTCTATCCTCTGGAACTTGTGCGGTTCTCCCAAAGCTGTCCACCGGATTCTACGGCCGAAGGCTCACCGCTCTTCTCTGCGAACAGTGCCATTCCTTCTGCCACCCTACTGCTTCCAGCGGTCTTCTACCGCCCGTACATTATTCCGGCGGTCTGTTACCGACCTCTCGAATTCCAGGCTCAAGTGCGTCTTTGCATTCACACTGTTAGTTTTCATTGATGTTCTGCAGTTGCTATAGGCCCGTTCCAGAGCCGGCACGATCTGTCGTGAGACTGTCCATCCAGGTACGATTTTGCATTTCACCAATCTATTTTTCTGTTAGTATTTTTCGTCACTCCCTGCTAGTGAACGGTCCACCCAGGACCGTCTACCTCCCTGCACAATCTCACAGAGACCATCCTTGTCGTGCTACAGTGCACCCGAGTCTCATTTTGATTGCCATGCCATATTATTTTCGTGATACTTGGTGCTGTTCTCATCTCCCCTGTCTTGGCATTATATTGTTACATAATTGTGTTCAATTTTCTCATATTTGCTTGATCCTTGATTGCTAGACCTAGGCTAGACTCTTGCATGCACCCCGGTGCGCTCGGTCCCTGGGCGGCGGACGGTGCCACCATTTCTTCCTCCACGACTGCCGCCTGCGGTAGCGGTACTCCCACTTCCTCTCCGGCCATCGGCGGACGATGAGCTTGGTGTTTTGATCGCATAGACACGGGAGACGGGGTGGGGGGTTTTTTGTGAGAGGGTTTGAGAAGGTGAGAGTGAGATTGAGAGATTGAAGGGAGATGGGGAGGGGCTCGGTGTGCGTTTCTCCTTCCTCCCACCATCTGTTACGGTGGGGAGGAGGGAGACGAAGGGTTTAACGTTTTAAAACCTGAGGGGAGGGACGGTCTATCGTACGACCGTCCAATCCATAAGCGGTTTCTTTCTAGCCGTCCGTTCTCCAACGGTCTAGACAGTCCGACAACTTTCTGGCCGTTCAACTAATTAGCTGTTGAACATGGGCCGTCCACTACTTGATCTAATGTTCAAATTCTCTGCTCGTGCATGGATTGTCTAGAGCCGTGTTTGTCATTGGGCGGTGTTATATCAGCCGTTCATTTGTTGAAATAAATGGTTTGAACCATGTTGCTACACCTCATGTGTTTAATGATAAATTTGGTTTTCATGATATTATTGCAAACCTTGCTAACAATCTTCCTTGCAGTATCAGCTCTTCACTTGCCGTTTCGCCTGCACAGGTAAGTCAGGTATGGCTTTCTGTCCCTATATCCTTTATTACATTACTATATGGTACTATGTTATATTATCTCGAGAATCAGTTGGTTGCTCGTGTGTGCTAGGATCTGATGTTCCCCTTTAACAAAAACAGGTGATGATCTAGGTACACGCGTTTAACCTCCGGATAGGTCGTTAGGTTGGGAAGGTCTGGGGAGGATGGTTCTATCCTGCATGCCGTGGTTGCGGATAGTATCTTGACTCTGATTTTCTCAATCTAGCATTATTATTCTCAAGTATTTTCTATTTTGTGGCTTTCTTCGCATTTGTTTTAATGATTTTATTTACTTTAGCCCAGCATGCATCATACGCATCTTTTGAGTATTCATGACCCGTGAGTTGCCTGCTAATGTCCCATCAGTGATGGATAGTGGTGTGTTCAATGTTTGAGTAAGAGGAACAATTCCATTCAGAGTTGGAAGGTTCTCTCTTGTCGATTCACTCATGTCTAGAGTTTAAGTCCGTTTCCTTTACTTTTTGCTTTGGTCTCCTCATTGGTCCGAGGGATTGTGTCCCCCATGAGGATGATCGTATGCTTCTTTTATTTAGTTAGTTCCTCCAGATCAGTGTCGCTTTTAATCTGATTATTCCTTGTGGTTGGTTCGGACTTTTTTGGAAGATTCCTATCGCTCGATTGGCAAAGCGGGTGTCGTTTTACCTTAACGCCCACTTTTCAGTCTGCTCCCCTTCATTTCCGCTTCACCTCCATGTTCCATTTCACTTTCGCTTCACCTCCGCTCGCTCCCCTACAAAGAGGACGTTAAGGAGGGGCATCTGTTGACACCCATTTTTTACCGATAAGTTGAGACATTTCTTTTACTCTCGTTTGTTGATGCCTCGAGTTATCGTTACTCGTTGGGCTATTTTTTCTAGCAACATCTTTGGGCCTATTTTATGGGTAGCCACCCTCCCTGGCTAGGTCTGCTTCAATTCAGGGCTTAATGGACATTGATTTTGTGTAATTGATCATTGTTATGAATTTCAAGCATCCAGATTAATGAACGGTCAATCCATGGCCGCACAACACATGCGCGGTCGTTTTTGGGCCGTCTATATATTTATGGGATATTTTGGTTGATTTTCTGAATTATCACCGACATGCTTTCATACGGCTTAGGTGTAGCCGTTCAACTTAATGAGCGGGCTAACATTAGCTGTTCTAGCCCCAGAGTCCTAAGCTCGGTTGATTGTTCATATAATTATCTATTTATCTCATTTACTCTGATTTTCCACCGACAAGATATGCGCGGTTGCATCTTGGCCGCTCTTATGGATGAAAGGTTCACAAGTAACCGTTCATACATGAGAGTCCAACATTGATGTTTTCGGCCAGTTCGATGGATAATTTGTTTCTATTTTCTATTTATTAAATTTCCGCCGACAGGGATGGACGGCCTAGGATTTGCCGCTCATATGGATGAGTGGTCTATCTTATGGCCATTTAACTGCTCGTTTCCTGAAGACTTAACCGATTTTCTCTCTCCACTTGTAGATTTATCCCCAACTTTCTCCAACCATTTCTCCGCGAATACTGAACCAAATTCGATGCCGTTTCTTCTGGTTGAGAGATAATTCATTTATCTACACATTTTATATTAATTTCCCGACCTAAAAATGACTGGAAACCCTAATTTTGAGCTGAGACTTTAGGTGCTCTATAAATAGACCCTAGAGGCCGGGCTTGAAAAGGGGGGGGGAGATTTTTGGTCGACGGCGAAGCCCTGCTGACTTCTCGAGCGACCCAAGACCAGGGAGGGAGGCCTCTACGTCCTTCTAGGCCTCCGGTTTAGGGAGTAACTAGTTTTGAGTCTTTGTTTCGATTAGTCCCATCGCGGGTTTCTTCATTGCATGCATACTTTTCTCTTCTTTCCCCACCCATGTTTAGTCATTCACACTACATTACACACACCCTCCTATATTTTTGACGCCCCTAGGGGTTTAAAAATCCTCAGCTATCTCCCATTTCATTTAGTCATGTTTGTTCCTTTCCATTCTAGCATTTACTACGCTTTATAGTTCTAACTTGGGTTTTTCTTTAAGTTCTACACATGGTTTTGTAGGTCAGCAACGCACTAGCGCGAGGCCCACTCTTTCTGGCCGGTCGGAAAGGGTGGAGGTTTGGACTTTTACAACATACAGCGTGGTAGTCTTGTGCGGTACAAAACAGTCCGTTCGAGGTGAAGTGCGGTTGATCTTGGACCGTTCTTCTTCATCCTGCGGTTGGGTATGAGCTGTTTGTCTGCCAGTTGTTCTTCATCCCGCGTCCTCTCTTAGCGCTGACGAGCGGTCTATCGTGCGGCCGTTCAAGATAAGGGCGCTTATTTAGGAGCCGCGCATCCTTCCAGCGCTGGTCAAAAGGTGAGTGTCTCCCTCTTCTTTCCAAGGTACGGCGTGTTCATCACATTCGGAGCCTTGGTGGCGATCACAGGTTTATACTTCTGTTCCCTTCTACTCCCGTTTTGTTTACTTTCATATTTATATTGGTAAAGGGATTTGAAGGGAGTTTTAAGCCGGTGTTGAGAAGGTAACATTTCCTACCAATAGTACGGAGATAGATCCTCCGCCCATGTACTTCCTTTCCCGCGATTTTTGTAGGCCGTGGTGAGCCGAGCGTGGGTTTATCGTCGTTGGGGGTTAAAATCACATTTTTAGGGCGTGCGACGGTTTCGTTGAATCAATTGAGGTTTCCCCTCTTTATTCCCTCCATTTTTGAGTTTTTGGGCCTAGGGGATGGTCCCCTATATTTTCCTCTTCGATTGGGATTGAACGGGGCGTGGAATCGGGCTCTAGGGTTGAGCTCGAACGATTTTTCGCCGTAATCGATCGACCGCCGCGGGCGGCTCGATCGACCGTTCGGGCACGGCTCCAACTGGGCATTCTGCCCAGTTCGATCTACCGACCCATCTGGGGCGGTCGATCGAGCTGGCTAGGTCGACCGACCCCTATGGGGAGGTCAACTGAAATGCAGAATTTTGGCCTATTTTGGGTTCTGGTCGGTCCGGTTGACACCCAATGACCGACCTATGGCCCTGTGAGTGTCCCGGACATCCCGTGGGTTCTGTGTCCATGTTTTTGGGTGTCCGGAGGTACAGTGTTACCTTGATTAGCATGCCCGTGGGTTTAGAGGGTCCGGGTGACCCTTGTGTTTCGGGCTTTCGTGTTTCCGCTAGATCGAGTCGCTGTGTATCGGCATGAGTGCGGTGGGAGTTCCCCCGCATGTCGTGGGTTTCTCCGGAAGATGATTCCCGAGCGAGTCCAGTCATCCAGCTTGGAGCTGGAAGTTTCTTGCTTTTCCCTGGGATAAGAAATCGACGTGGCGGCTTGTTTACCTTGGGAATCGTGCTTCTGTGTTTTCCACGTGGGCCGTGTGTGTGGCCTGTGGACTGTGAGTCCATTTACCCAGCCTGGGACTGGAGGGTTTCTCAGTTCCCTTTTCGAGGGAATGATCTCAGCAGTTGTGAACTGCCTCGTGAGTCATCGTGCCGAGATTTCTGACCCTAGGGTTAGGGCAGATTGACGGCGTGGAGCCGTTCAGTGCAACGTCTTGACCCCGAGTCTTGTGACTCAAGGACCGTTGGATTTAGTAAGTCTAGAGGACTGACTAGAGTCCAGTGGCTCGGCGTCACTTGGTTCTTCTCGAATTTTGCACAGGGTGTGTGCGTGTTTCTCGGAGTTCTCCTCGGAGAGTGGTCACATTAGTGACTCCCCACTAGTCGTAGCCTTCCAACAAGCGTGTGGTCTCACCAGGGAGTGGTGACGAAGCTTTACCCGAGAGAGACGGCTTTAGGCTGGTTGCCGTTGGGCCTCCCACTGTGGCAGCTCGAGTCCGGGTCGGGAGAAATACCAGCTAGAGGGCCTGACGTAGCGCAGTCAGTTAGCGTGTGCACACGTGGTAGGGGACTTCGGATGCATGCTGATAAGCGCGACCCCGCCTAGACCCTTGTTCTGTGTTCTGTGGTTACTTGTACGGTGTCTCAGTCTCCGCCTGGGGCGCCGTAGCGAGACACCCGAGACTATGGTCTAAGTCGTTTGTGGACGCATCCGGCCTTGCTTCTAGTGGGCAGGTACTCCTGTCATGTGAGACGTGACTCTCCTATTTTTGGGTTTCGTTTCCCGTCTGCGAGACGTTCCCCCGATAGTTTTAGGGAGTGTTCCCGAGGTAGAGGTCTAGGGGTTTTTCTGGTAAGCATCACCGAGGGTTTCCCTGGATGGTGTTAGGTCCACGACTGCGAGATCGTGATCGTTTGTTCTGGCGGTGTAGCCAAAGGTTCTTCCGTTAGTTCGGTAGCCCCCCGACTATGAGATCGGGGCGTGTTTTCCTGGTATAGTTGGAGTAGCTGTAGTGCCGAGTCTTGACCGGCCACCGGTTCGTTGTTCCTGCTGTAGTTGTAGCTGTTTTCCCTTTCCGATATCGTCGTTGTTCTCGATTGGGGTTCTACGGGATCCCTACTCAGCCAGTGACAAGAGGCTCACCCCTGCTTTTCAAGTGCGGCGGTTCTACCTCGAGGTTCGAGGGTGCTGTTCGGAGGTTCTTAGCTGCTAGCTTACCGGGCCGAGTGTTCACTTGGCATGTGGTACGTTTTACTGCTTTAGACTATACTTTTTGTTGGACTGGACTCTGTTGTTGTAGTTGTTATTTATTTCTAGTAATTGTTGAATTATCCTGCTTTATCTATTTCTTTGTACCTCCACACTCCCGGCTCGTGGGCGGGCGGGCCATGATTCGAATGGTATCGGGCTCCTCTCGATATCCGGATCTTGGGTCGTTACAGATTGTATCAGAGCAGTGGTTGTAGACGTACATAGGAATTCGAGATGTTGCAGTGATCAGAGTCCATAAGGTCCAGTACTGTCGGTAGCTGGCATAGGGTTTCGTGCATGTTTTTCGCTTGATTTCTCGCTTGAGAGGTTGAGTGCACTGCGCGGCGCTGTGAAGGCGGTTGCCGTTTTCGTTGGAGTGCCGGTGTGGGGCCAAGGGAGGTAATAGAGAGATTTCTTCCCGACGAGTTGTGACCACGGTTGTGCTACGTTGAGCAGAGGTTGCTGGTAGGCACGGATTTGCGGTGATGCATTCGAGGTTTTTTGTAGCGAGGTAAGGTGGCTGGCGAGGATTGTTTATTGGCTGTGAGCGCTCTGAGGGAGCTGCTGTTGAGTCTGGCCACCCTAGCTTGAGGTTATCCAGCCCCTGAGGTGTTAAGATTGACATTTAAGTTGGTAGCTACGAGTGACTGGTAAAGCTAGTCTCGTAGTCGACCATTGTAAGATGTGTATTGTTGGGGACCTGTGCGCTTTGGTCGTGGTGTTTGCGACCTGATTGCCGTTGTTGTGCCTCAAAATTTATATAAATAATTTTTAGATTATTTTTAGAATTTCTAGAATTTATTAGGAATTATAAAACTTAAATTGATTATAAGGCCCAAGTTTGTTGAATAATTAATCCCGCTTTGATAAATAAAACCCAAAAGGTTTAAGGACCAAGCCCATTAAGTTTGGCCCATATTCTAGAAGGTTATTTAGCCTATTCACGAATTTTAAGGATAAACACCCTTTTATAGATAATTATGTGGATAAAACAAATAAAAGAGTTTGAATTAAGTTGAATTCTGTGCACAGTGGATGTAGCGGTCTATCGTGTGACCGCCACAGTCATGTAACGCGCCAAGATTAGATCGTTACACTCTGTCAGTTCCGTGAAGTGAAGAACAAGCAAAAAGATTGAATTTTTGCTAGTTTATCTCTTTGGGATCGAGATGGGAGGACTAGTAAACGTGTTAAGGACTCTCAGAAGTCGATCTAAGGTTTAACAAGGACTCTAGAATCGATCTAATCCTCAAACCCTAGCTAGAACCTATAAATAGACCCTAGTTTTGACCTGTGCGACCCCTACATTGGCTCGCGTGGAACTAAGGTAAGGAGATAGTATTTCGGGTAAGTTCTTTAGAACTTTTTGTTCCTCATACATAGGACTAATCTTTCTCAAAATTTCGTGCTAGGAGATCAACTACATAAGGAGTTTGAATCTTCCAAAGTTGCTAGTTCGACCATAGCAACCCAAGAATCTGAGCGAAAGTCTACTGAAGATCAGGAGATTAGAGCACCAAAACGAGGTAATTAGCCTAAGTGTCTGTAGAACTTTCTGTTTTCCTTAGTTTCACCTTCTTACCCTCAAAATTTCACGTCCTTAGCTCAAGAGATTGAGGAGTTAGAGTGACATGAAGTTGCTGAAAACTCACTGGAAGGAAAGAACTAGGGCGTGTCTTGCAGTCACAAATTGGAAGTTGAAAGCCCAGTAAAGAGGTATGTTATCTCATGAACGGCAAGAATATCATGTTAGGGATAAAAGCCCTCTGGTTTCACTTGATTCCATGCACTATGACCATGAATTTCATGATTTAGTAGGTCTATACATACATGCATGTCCTTAACCTAAATTAAGATAAAAGATATTCTCTTGTTCATTCACTGCAACCTATGCATCTAGATAGCCTATTCTTCGTTCGGTCATGACTAGAGTAGTTGTTTATTTTGATTCTTCTTGCATGAAAGGTTTTAAACCATAGTCCTTTTATTTTTACTGTCAGCAGTGCTCTGATGGATTAAAGTTAGACCGTCACATGATTGTAACAGCCTTACGATAAGTCGTCACACTGCCTATTGTATTTTAATTTCTCTGTAATCTCTGACGGACCATGATCGGAGCGTTACAACACTCTGACGGCTCCACGATGAACCGTCACAGCTATATGAAGCGCCTGTCTTAGACCGCCAGAGTGCTGGGTTCTGTAAATTCGAGACAGAATTGAGAACATGTAAAATAGCTTTTAAATAAACCTAGTTAACTAAGTTTTGGCCTATCTTCATGAACTTTGAGTTTATAAATTGATTCATGCATGTCTAAAGCACATTGAGTTATTTTAAAGTACATGTTAATTTCATTGCTAAAACTCTATAGTTTTATATTAAAAACATGATTTTAACTGATGTATTGACGGAGTTTTATCATGGTTTCACATTGTACACATTCTATCCATCTATAGAGTCAATTTCTCAAAGTACATGGCATATATTTTGGTATATGACCATTAGTTTACACTTTTGCACTATAGGAACATATTCTTGGACTTGAGGACCTCTCTATTAGATATTCCTTCCAATGGACTAGAAAATCTAGTTTCAAGGCCTCGTAATTCTCCGCGAGTCTGGGATTCCCACTAGGACGCCGAGGTGGTTGTACCATTAAAGCCCAATTGTTTAGAAAGCACTATCGATATTTTTTGGTTTTGACTGTGTAACGGCCAATTACTCGACCGTCAGGCTCATATAACGGTCCAGTATACAACCGTCACATTCACTGAGTCCAATTATTCTTTCTAGATTCAGCCATTCTAACGGCCCAATTATAGACCGTACGTTCATGTAACGGCCCATTAATTGACCGTCACAGTACTTTTAACCCGAGATGACCCAAGGGTTGATGTTTCAAAGTTCCTAGATAGATTATTGATGGTCTAGGACTTGATATATTGTGCAAGATACTTAATTTTAAATTATGAAAGTTAAGAAACGTACTATTATGCTGCCGATTTATTTTCATGGTATAACCTAGTTTAATATGTTTATTGAAATTCTTTAATTCAAATAGAAGCATTCTTATGGTGGATTACTTTATCTTGAACTTATTGTTGAAATTGTACATTCTTGGCCACATTATTTACATGCGTGGAAGTAGCTTGATTTATACTTGAAGATGCGATCGAGCACTGATTGTGTTCAAGGGCTCTATGCTAGTCCCCCTCAACTGATTGTCAGAAACATACTATTATAAACCACGGGGTATGATGCTACTAGCGTCGCATTGCGCTGGGAGTACTTTCTCTCTAAATAAGTGAAGATTCACGGCATCGTGAAGTGAAAATCCATCACACGTACATGACTTTCTAGCTTGTTACATGATATTCCACAGAAATTCACGAAGTACTTGCTACTAAGTGAAAAGTATATTCTTGATTGATACACGACTTTCTAGTACATTCTTGTTCATGAAAGGCCATATCATGTTCTTGCTAAATCATACTTGCTCATTCTATCTTACATGATCGTCTTTGTTACTTTGATTTAATCGCATGATTGATCGTATTCGCATGATTTTACCTTATTTCTTTAGAGCTAAAATGCCAATTACTTTAATAGTGCCTTCATGTTGATGTGAAGATACCTACTGGGCAAGTGTGCTCATTATCTATTTTCCAATCTTTTCAGGAGATGGAAGTGATACGAATTCATATTCGAGTTATACAAGTAGCGGGTCCGAGAGCGAATGAAAGTCATATCAAAATGAGAGTGAAGACTTAGGAAAGTCAATATTATTTAGATCGAGTCTTTATAATTTCCTTTTTCCTTGAGTCTGATGAATTAAAGATAGTTGAAAAGTCATTGTATTGGAATATTTTGATTATTAATGAAATAAAGTTAGAGTTTGATTAAATTATTATGCGATTGTATTCTTATGTGTGATTGTCTTGCGCTCTGATCGTTCTTGCTTACAAGAGGCTTATCATGCCGGCTGTTCACGTTCCTCGAGCTTGTCTTCCACTGTAATCAAGGCTCGAGGCGTGACAGTTAAGTTGGTATCAGAGCCTAAGTCTCAGGACTTAGGGAAAAGAGTCATGTCAAAGGATAACTCCAAGGTTTAAGGACCCTTGCCTATGAACTAAGGAAGAAATTTCCTCACCTATGCGAGAATTAAGTAGAGCCCGGGAAAGGATAGTTAATTAGTTTTAAGATTAACCTCTTTCTAATTCCATGAGAATTAACAGTTTGTTATTTCTCTCAGGTACCTCATTATTACAATGGCTCATCGCGTAGATTGGGGTGGCATGCAACAAATGGTTGCCGGCCTTACTCAAGCATTACCAACTATGGCCCAAGCAGGCGCAGGGGCGAGGGCTGGTGACTTGCATCTCAATTTTCGGAGCTTAAACCCTCCACGTTTCTGTGATTCTTCTAATCCAGATGAGGTAGAAAACTGGATAGATGATATGAATCGTATCTTCGATGTTATCCAATGCACGGATCAAGAAAAAGTACGTCTTGCAACCTTTCAACTCAATAAAGATGCACGAACATGGTGGAAATCAGTGCCTACACCTCCGGCTGATGCACCTCATACATGGGATGGTTTTCTCACTCTATTCCGTGCTAAGTACTTTTCTGAGCATGTTAAAGAAAGAAAGGCTATGGAGTTCGCCTCTCTTCGTCAGGGAATGATGACAGTCACGGAGTATGAACTTCAATTCTCCAGGCTGGCACCTTATGCACCGCATTTAATCAGTACCGATTTATTGAAGGCCAATTGGTTTATGGACGGGTTAGACCCGATTTCATTCAGTAACTTGGGACCCAAAACATCCGTACCTATGTGGAGATGGTTCAGCGGGCATACTTGTGTGAAAGGACCTTAGAGAAGGTCGAGAAATTGAAAGGAAAAGGAGAAGAGTCCAACCGAAGATCTGATCGACGTTATAAGAAGGAGAAATTCAGCATCACGGAACCTTACAAAAGCCGTGATAGTAAGAAAAGATCCAGGAGCGGGAACGGTGGAAGTTCCCAAAAGCACAAGAAAGCCAAAGAGGAGAAGGAGCAAGTCATGGCGGCTTGCACATTTTGTGAGAAGTTTGGCCATTCGGCTGAAGAATGTTGGAAGCGCCTTGGTGTGTGTCTACGTTGTGGAAGCAGGGAGCAACGTATGTCAGATTGCCCCCTTATGAAGGATCAATCGTCTGGTGGAGGACGTAAGAGGCAAGCTCGCCTCAATGCTATTCTAGAAGAAGAAGAAGCACCCAAGGATGGTGGACTTATGGAAGGTACTCTTCAAATTTGTTCCCGTCCTGCATTTGTGCTATTTGATACTGGTGCTTCTCATTCTTTTATCTCCACTACTTTTACAAAAATATTACCAATTGTATTAGTTCCCTTACCTTCAGATCTTGCCATTACTACACCCTTAGGTTCTGGAACAAAACTTACCGAGTATTATCCTGATAGTGAGGTAATGGTGGAAGATCACAATCTCCCCGCAAACTTAGTATGCCTTGACATGAAAGGTTATGATGCCATTTTAGGGGTAAATTGACTTATAGATCATGATGCAGATATTAACTGTCGAAACTGGATTATATCCTTTCGAAAAATCGGTCTTCCAAGATTTTCTTTCCTTGGCATCAAATATAGGAAACATCCCACTATCATATCTTCTCTTCACGCTTGCAAACTTATTTCGCGAGGATGTAAAGCTTTTCTTGCTTCTGTCATTGTTACCAAGTCCTAGAAAATCATCATAGCAGACATCCCTATTGTAAATGAGTTTTCAGATGTGTTCCCATCCGAATTACCCAGTTTACCACCCGAGAGGGAAGTAAACTTCACCATCGAACTCATTCCAGGAGCAGCACCTATTTCTATAGCCCCTTATAGGATGTCCCCCACGGAAGTCAAGGAGCTAAAAAGACAGTTGCAGGAACTACTAGACAAGGGTTTCATCAGACCTAGCACATCCCCCTGGGGTGCGCCGGTTCTTTTTGTCAAAAAGAATGATGGCTCTCTCAGGCTGTGCATAGATTACCGACGACTGAATCAACTTACAATCAAATACAAGTATCCGTTGCCGCGTATTGATGAGCTCTTCGATCAGCTTTCGAGAGCAGAGTATTTTTCCAAGATTGACCTCAGATCAGGTTATAATCAGCTTAGAATTAAAGAAGAAGATATTTATAAATCGGCTTTTTGAAGTCATTATGGCCACTATGAATTCGTGGTAATGCCGTTCAGGTTAACAAATGCCCCAGCAGCATTCATGCAACTTATGAACAATGTTTTCCAGCCATATCTAGACCAGTTCATTGTTGTCTTCATCGATGACATCCTGGTATATTCCAAGATAAAAGAGGAACATGAAGAACATCTGAGGATAGCTTTGCAAACACTTAGAGAACATAAACTCTGCCAAGCTGAACAAGTGTGAATTCTGGCTCAAGATAGTTTTATTCCTAGGCCACATTATTTCAAAGGAAGGTATCGTTGTGGATCCTTCTAAAGTAGAAGTTGTCAGAAACTGGAGCTGGCTTACAACTGTATCAGAAGTAAGAAACTTTCTAGGTCTAGTTGGTTATTATAGGAGGTTTATTAAGGACTTCTCAAAAATTGTTGTTCCTTTAACTAGACTTACAAGAAAAGAAAATCCTTTCGTCTGGTCAAAGGAATGTGAAAAGAGTTTTCAAACTCTTAAGAACCATCTTACTACAGCTCATATTCTATCACTACCGGTGGAAGGTGGTGGATTTGAAGTATATACGGATGCGTCTGGCATTGGCTTAGGGTGCGTCCTCATGCAGAATGGAAAGGTAATATGTTATTCTTCAAGATAGTTGAAACATCACGAGGAAAACTATCCTGTGCATGATTTGGAATTGGCTGCTGTCATTTTCGCCTTAAGAATTTGACGTCATTATCTCTATGGAGAGAAATTCACGGTCTACTCAGACCACAAAAGCTTGAAATACTTATTCTCTCAAAAGAGTTAAATATGAGGCAGAGGAGATGGTTAGAATATCTCAAAGACTTCGATTTTGCTATTCAATATCATCCTGGCAAGGCTAATGCTGTAGCAGATGCACTCAGCAGAAAACCAATGGGAAAGCTATCAAGTCTCATGATTAGTATGACTAATCTTATTCCTCAATTTGCTCAGTTGAACTTAGATATTGACGTGAATGAAGAAGATTGTTTCATGGCTAATATTCAAGCTCAACCTACATTAATAGAAGATCTGGTCAAGCTGTAAAATGATGATCCCATATTACTGGAGATTAAAGTCAACATAGAACAAATGCCAGATTTTTCTATTTCTAATGACGGAAGATTGCTATTCAAGGGCCGAATATGTGTACCAGATCATGAGAATACAAAGAAAGTAATCCTAGAAGAAGCACATAAATCCAAGTACACCATTCATCCATGTGGTACAAAAATGTATCAAGATCTCAAAATAAATTTCTGGTGACCCAATATGAAGAGGAAAATAGCTGATTTTGTGTCTCGTTGTCTCACCTGTCAATAAGTAAAGGCAGAACATTTTAGACCTGCAGGTAAATTACATCCCTTAGATATTCCAGCATGGAAATGGGAGAGTATAGGAATGGATTTCATTATGGGTTTACCAAAGACAAGAGGTGGATACGATGGTATATGGGTAATCATAGACCGATTGACTAAATCTGCACATTTCATACCAATCAAAATGTGATGGTCTGTGGATATTCTAGCAGCCTTATACATGAAGGAAATTGTCAAGCTACATGGTGTCCCTGTCACTATCATATCTGATAGAGATCCTAGATTCACATCGTAATTCTGGAAGGGTCTACAACATTCACTAGGGACCAGACTGAACTTTAGCACGGCATTCCATCCACAAACTGATGGTTAGACTGAAAGAACAAATCAAGTGGTGGAAGATATGCTCAGGACTTGTGCTATTGATTTTGGAGGAAGTTGGCATGATCACTTGCCTCTGATGGAATTTGCATATAACAACAGTTATCAGGCCAGCATACAGATGGCACCTTTTGAAGCTTTATATGGAAAAAGATGTAGATCACCGATATGTTGGAATGAAATAGGGGAAAGGCAAATTCTAGGCCCCGACATTATCAGGGATTCTTCAGAGAAAATCAAGCTCATTCAAGAAAGATTACAGATTGCGCAAGATAGATAATAATCTTATGCTGATAATCGAAGGCGCGACTTGGAGTTTCAAGTAGGAGATCATGTGTATCTGAAGGTTTCTCCGGGTCGTGGTATTCGAAGATTTGGCATCAAAGGTAAGCTAACTCCAAGATTCATTGGCCCATTTGAAATTCTTGAAAGGGTCGGTGAAGTGGCTTATAGATTAGCTTTACCTCCACAATTAGCAAGAGTTCATGACGTATTTCACGTCTCTATGCTGAAAAAGTATGTGTATGATCCTTACCATGTTATCACTTGTGATAATTTGGAGATTCAGAAGGATATGACGTACGAGCAAACAACAATAAAGATTCTAGAACGAGAAGTGCGTCAACTAAGGAATAAAGCAATTCCTCTGGTCAAAATTCAATGGAAGAAATCATGGCCGTCCGAAGCAACTTGGGAAACGGAAGAAGTCATGTGGAAAAGATTCTCAGAACTATTCAACTGTAAGTACACTCTCCATATAATCCATGTATTGAATTTGGGGATCAAATTCTTCTAAGTAGGGGAGGGTGTAGTGGCCCAAAATTTATATAAATAATTTTTAGATTATTTTAAGAATTTCTAGAATTTATTAGGAATTATAAAACTTAAATTGATTATAAGGCCCAAGTATGTTGAATAATTAATCCAGCTTTGATAAATAAAACCCAAGGTTTAAGGACCAAGCCCAAGTTTGGCCCATATTCTAGAAGGTTATTTAGCCTATTCACGAATTTTAAGGATAAACACCCTTTTATAGATAATTATGTGGATAAAACAAATAAAAGAGTTTGAATTAAGTTAAATTCTGTGCAGAGTGGATGTAGCGGTCTATCGTGCGACCGTCACAGTCATGTAACGCGCCAAGACTAGACTGTTACGCTCTGTCAGTTCCGTGAAGTGAAGAACAAGCAAAAAGATTGAATTTTTGCTAGTTTATCTCTTTGGGATCGAGATGGGAGGACTAGTAAACACGTTAAGGACTCTCAGAAGTCGATCTAAGCTTTAACAAGGACTCTAGAATTGATCTAATCTTCAAACCCTAACTAGAACCTATAAATAGACCATAGTTTTGACCTGCGCGACCCCTACATTGGCTCATGTGGAACTAAGGTAAGGAGATAGTATTTCGGGTAAGTTCTTTAGAACTTTTTATTCCTTATACATAGGACTAATCTTCCTCAAAATTTCGTGCTAGGAGATCAACTACATAAGGAGTTTGAAGCTTCCAAAGTTGCTAGTTCGACCATAGCAACCCAGGAATCTGAGCGAAAGTCTGTTGAAGATCAGAAGATTAGAGCACCAAAACGAGGTAATTAGCCTAAGTGTCATTAAAACTTTCTGTTCCCCTTAGTTTCACCTTCTTACCCTCAAAATTTCACGACCTTAGGTCAAGAGATTGAGGAGTTAGAGTGATGTGAAGTTGCTGAAAACTCACTGGAAGGAAAGAACTAGGGCGTGTCTTGCAGTCACAAATTGGAAGTTGAAAGCCCAGTAAAGAGGCATGCTATCTCATGAACGGCAAGAATATCATGTTAGGGATAAAAGCCCTCTGGTTTCACTTGATAACATGCACTATAGACCATGAATTTCATGATTTAGTAGGTCTATACATATATGCATGTCCTTAGCTTAAATTAAGAAAAAAGATATTCTCTTGTTCATTCACTGCAACCTATGCATCTAAGTAGCGTATTCTTCGTTCGGTCATGACTAGAGTAGTCGTTTATTTTGATTTGATTCTTCTTGCATGAAAGGTTTTAAAACATAGTCCTTTTATTTTTAATATCAGTAATACTCTGACGGATTAAAGTTAGACCGTCACATGACTGTAACGGCCTTACGATAAGTCGTCACATCGCCTGTTGTATTTTAATTTCTCTGTAATCTCTGACGGACCATGATCGGAGCGTTACAACACTCTGACGGCTCCACGATGAACCGTCACAGCTATATGAAGCGCCTATCTTAGACCGCCAGAGTGCTGGGTTCTGTAAATTCGAGACAGAATTGAGAACAGTTAAAATAGCTTATAAATAAGCCTAGTTTTCTAAGTTTTGGCCTATCTTCATGAACTTTGAGTTTATAAATTGATTCATGCATGTCTAAAGTACTTAAAGTATATGTTAATTTCATTGCTAAAACTCTATAGTTTTATATTAAAAACATGATTTCAACTGACGGAGTTTTATCATGGTTTCACATTGTACACATTCTTTCCATCTATAGAGTCAATTTCTCTAAGTACATGGCATATATTCTGGTATATGACCATTAGTTTACACTTTTACACTATAGGAACATATTCTTGGACTTGAGGACCTCTCTATTGGATATTCCTTCAATGGACTTGGAGATCTGGTTTCAAGGTCTCCGTAATTCTCCGCGAGCCTGGGATTCCCACTAAGACGCCGAGTTGGTTGTACCATTAAAGCCCAATTGTTTAGAAAACACTATCGATATTTTTTGGTTTTGACTGTGTAACGGCCTATTACTCGACCGTCAGGCTCATATAACGGTCCAGTATACAACCGTCACATTCACTGAGTCCAATTATTCTTTCTAGATTCAGCCATTCTAACGGCCTAATTATAGACCGTCACGTTCATGTAACGGCTCATTAATTGACCATCATAGTACTTTTAACCCGAGGTGACCCAAGGGTTGATGTTTCAAAGTTCCTAGATAGATTATTGATGGTCTAGGACTTGATATAATGTCCAAGATACTTAATTTTAAATTATGAAAGTTAAGAAACGTACCGTTATGCTGCCGATTTATTTTCATGGTATAACCTAGTTTAATATGTTTATTGAAATTCTTTAATTCAAATAGAAGCATTCTTATGATGGATTACTTTATCTTGAACTTATTGTTGAAATTGTACATTCTTGGCCACATTATTTACATGTGTGGAAGTAACTTGATTTATACTTGAAGATGCGATCGAGCACTGATTGTGTTCAAGGGCTCTATGCTAGTCCCCTCGACTGATTGTCGGAAACATACTATTATATACCACAGGGTATGATGCTACTAGCGTCGCATTGCGCTGGGAGTAATTTCTCTCTAAATAAGTGAAGATCCACGGCATCGTGAAGTGAAAATCCATCACACGTACATGACTTTCTAGCTTGTTACATGATATTTCACAGAAATTCACGAAGTACTTGCTACTAAGTGAAGAGTACATTCTTGATTGATACACGACTTTCTAGTACATTCTTGTTCATGAAAGGCCATATCATATTCTTGCTAAATCATACTTGCTCATTCTATCTTACATGATCGTCTTTGTTACTTTGGTTTAATCGCATGATTGATCGTATTCGCATGATTTTAACTTATTTCTTTAGAGCTAAAATGCCAATTACTGTAATAGTGCCTTCATGTTGATGCGAAGATACCTACTGGGTAAGTGTGCTCATTACCTATTTTCAATCTTTTCAGGAGATGGAAGTGATACGAATTCGGATTCGAGTTATACAAGTAGCGGGTCCGAGAGCGAATGAAAGTCATATCAAAATGAGAGTGAAGACTTAGGAAAGTCAATATTGTTTAGATCGAGTCTTTGTAATTTCCTTTTTTTCTTGAGTCTGATGGATTAAAGATAGTTGAAAAGTCATTGTATTGAATATTTTGATTATTAATGAAATAAAGTTAGAGTTTGATTAAATTATTGTGCGATTGCATTCTTATGTGTGATTATCTTGCGCTCTGATCGTTCTTGCTTGCAAGAGGCTTACCATGCCGGCTGTTCACGTTCCTCGAGCTAGTCTTCCTCTGTAATCAAGGCTCGGGGCGTGACAGCCGTAATATTGGATGGCACTTTCCTCCCCTAGAGACGTGTGCCATGAATTGTCTCGGTGGTGTCCCGTAGCTCTATGATGAGGGTAGAATCGGGGTGGGCAGGTGTCCATTTGGATTAATTGAGACGAAGGTTTCGATGAGACAAGACAGAAGAGTGACGCCTGTGGGCGGAGGCCTTTTTGTGAGATTGGCGTCGGTTTGGTGGTCCTTGATGGGACATTGGCGTTGTAGTGGTTATCCCTGGTCTGGTGACCAGCATGGGAGGATTTTCCTGTAAGTCTGAGTCGAGTGAGGTGATGACCGAAGACTCCTGAGTCTGGTCGTTGGTTTTGTCGTGCTTCCCTGAGAGGGTTGAGTTGGCGCGAAGCTCAAGATCGGATGCGGTGTCTGAGATAAGTTCAACTCGTGATGTGGTAATTATCTGTGTGTGAGTCAGCGGATGGCCTGTTGTGAGTTGGATCATGACCGTTAGGCCGATGGAGGTTTTCCGTTGACGAGCAGCTGGTGACCAGCGTGTGGTCTTTTTACAGACAGAAGATGCTATTGGTTGTGCATCGTGAACGGTGAGAGCCATGTATCGGTGAGGCCTTTGGTGGCCGTTTCCGTGATGTGCTTTCCTGATAGGATCTGGGCTTTGTCAAAGTTTGAGTTCTCACAGAGTTTGTCCCGTGCTGTTGTGAGCTGATGGAGACTTTGTATTGGTTGTTCCCTTAAGCTGGGTGTGAAACCTATCAGCTGGCTGTAAAGCTGATGTGTGTTTTGTCCGCCGACCATAGGAGGGATCGGTAGCGGTTTCTCGTGACGAGGACTGTGTTTCCTCGGTGAGTGAGATGGTGGCAGCGGTGCCATGATTGGTTTTGTTGTGACTGAGGTGATGTCGGATTGTGTCCTTTGGTGTGTGCCTGCTCTGATGGCCGGTGTGCGCAGCGTGCGGAGCGAGGTGTCGTTCGTGATTGTAGTCTGGCTGCGTTCTCCGGATCGGTGCTTTCGTGAGAATCGAGATTTTTTGTGTTGGGGCTCTGACGGTGTTGTCAGTTGGTTAAGACTTTCTTCCCTTGTGTTCCCATGTTTGTCCTTAATTTCGAGGATGAAATTTCTTTAAGGGGGGAGGGCTGTAATGCCCCGGATTTTTCGGATATTTTTTGGATCATTTTCGTGGGTCTCGGAGTGTATTTTGTACTTTACACGTGTTTTCTCCTAATGTGTCTTCGGAACTCTATGCAAGGCGAACCGTGGCATTCTCTGACTCCGGGACAGTACCGACGTGTTGTACTCCTCTTGAGGATCGCGGAGGTAATTTTTAGTATTTTTCTAAATTTCTAGAATTTTTGGATTTTTCTATATATATATTAACCACTTTTTCTCTCTCTCCCCATCTCTCATTCTCTCACTCTTTCCCTCTCTCTTCTCTCTCACGTTCTCTCCTCTCCCCATCTTTTCTCTCCGGGCGGTCGACGGAGATGGACGAGGGCGAGGTGGCGGTGCTCGTGGGGCGAGGAGCGGCGTGGACGGGGTGAGGATCGAGGCGTGGTGGAGAGGTGAAGCCGACTCGTGAGCGTGGGATATCGGCGGGGTTTCATGGCATTTTCTTCGTGGATCGGCGTCCACGGCACGTCAAATCTTTGGTGGAAGTAGGGAGATGGATCCTGAGCTCGTGTACTTCCTTTCCCGCGATTTCGGTAGGCCGTGGTGAGCCGAGCGTGAGTTTATCACCGTTGGGGGTTAAAATCACGTTTTTAGGGCATGCGACGGTTTCGTCGAATCGATTGTGGTTTCCCCTCTTTCTTCCCACCATTTTTTAGTTTTTGGGCCTATGGGATGGTCCCCTATGTTTTCCCCTTCGATTGGGATCGAACGGGGCGTGGAACCAGGCTCTAGGGTTGAGCTCGACCGGTTTTCCGCCGTAACCAGTCGACCATCGAGGGTGGCTCGGTCGACCATTCGGGCGTGGCTCGAACTGGGCATTCTACCCAGTTCGGTCGACCGACCCATCTGGGGCGGTCGACCGAGCTGGCCAGGTCGACCGACCCCTGTGGGGAGGTCGACCGAAATGCAAAATTTTGGCCTATTTTGGGTTCCAGCCGGTCCGATTGAGATCCAATGACCGACCTATGGCCCTGTGAGTGTCCCGGACACCCCGTGGGTTCTGCGTCCGTGTTTTTGGGTGTCCGGAGGTACCATGTTACCTCGATTGGCGTGCCCATGGGTTTAGAGGGTCCAAGTGACCCTTGTGTTCTGGGCTTTCATGTTTTCGCTAGATCGAGTCACCGTGTATCAGCATGAGTGGGCCAAGTGTATGGTCTTAGACTGCTAGTCCAATCATCCAGCCTGGAGCTGGAAGTTTCCCACTTTTCCCTGGGATAGGAAATCGACGTGGCGGCTTGTGAGCTGCCTCGGAAATAGTGCTTCTGTGTTTTCCGCGTGGGCTGTGTGTGTGGCCTGTGGACTGTGAGTCAAGTTACCCAGCCTGGGACTGGAGGGTTTCTCAATTCCCTTTTCGAGGGAATGATCTCAGTAGTTGTGAACTGCCTCGTGAGTCATCGTGCTGAGATTTCTGACTCTAGGGTTAGGGCAGATTGACAGCGTGGAGTCGTTCAGTGCAACGGTCTTGACCCCGAGTCTCATGACTCAAGGACCGTTGGATTTAGTATGTCTAAAGGACTGTCCAGAGTCCAGTGGCTCGGTGCCACTTGGTTCTTCTCGACTTTCGCGCAGGGTGCGTGCGTGTTTCTCTGAGTTCTCCTCGGAGAGTGGTCACATCAGTGACTCCCCACTAGTCGTAGCCTTTCGAAACGCATGTGGTCCCACCAGGGAGTGGTGACGAGGCTTTACCCGAGAGAGACGGCTTTAGGCTGGTTGCCGTAGGGCCTCCCACTATGGCGGTTCGAGTCCGGGCCGGGGGGAATACCAGCTAGAGGGCCTGACGTAGCGCAGTCAGTCAGTGTGTACACACGTGGTCGGGGACTTCAGACGGGTGTTGACGAGCACGACCCCGCCTAGACCCTTGTTTTGTGTTCTGTGGTTACTTGTACGGTGTCTCAGTCTCCGCCTAAGGCACCGTAGCAAGACACCTGAGGCTGTGGACTAAGTCGTCAGTGGACGCATCCAGTCTTGCTTCTAGTGGGCAGGTACTCCGGTCACGTGAGACGTGACTCTCCTATTTTCGGGTTTCGTTTCCCGTCTACAAGACGTGGTTCCCCCGACAGTTTCAGGGTGTGTTCCCGAGGTAGAGGTCTAGGGGTTTTTTCGGTAAGCATCACCGAGGGTTTCTCTCGACGGTGTTAGGTCCACGACTGCGAGGTCATGATCGTTTCTTCTGGCAAAGGTTCTTCCATTAGTTCGGTAGCTGTAGTGCCGAGTCTTGACCGGCCACCGGTTCACTGTTCCTGCTGTAGTTGTAGCTATTTTTCCTTTCTGCTACCGCCGTTGTTCTCGATTGGGGTTCCGCGGGATCCCTACTGAGCCAGTGACAAGAGGCTCACCCCTACTTTTCAGGTGCGGCGGTTCTTCCTCGAGGTTCGAGGGTGCTGTTCGGAGGTTCTTAGCTGCCAGCTCGTCGGGCCGAGTGTTCACTTGGCATGTGGTACGTTTTACTACTTTAGACTGTACTTTTTGTTGGACTGGACTCTGTTGTTGTAGGTGTTATTTATTTTTATTATTTATTGAATTGTCCTGCTTTATTTTCTATTTCTTTGTACCTCCACACTCCTTTTAGCCCTTCCGAGCACTCCCGGCTCGTGGGCGGCGGGCCATGATTCAAATGGTATCGGGCTCTTCCCGGTATCCGGATCTTAGGTCGTTACATGATAGGTCTGAGCTCTGGGGTGGTTTCTTATAATCTCTGGTCTATTGACTGTCCTATATCCACTTAGAATATGAATGGGAGTGGACTGTGTCTTCCAACTAATTTTCTGTGGAGACCTATTTGACTTATTCTGGGGTTTTTAGGTTACAGATGGTTGACCCCTAACCTGATATTTTCCTAGAAATGTAGGCATATATGTGCGTGATTTGTTGGGCATTTTCATCTTCTGTTTACCCTTGTCCTGAGCACTAGACTTTTTCTGAGTGTCAGCTTTCACCGAAGACTTGTCAGCATTGTTTTCACTACACATTCTAATTAGAGGGGTGGTCTTTCTTACGTGGATCGTAAGTAGCATGGACATTTATCAAATTATGTTTACTTTGAGTTTTTTATTTATAGGTCACATTCGTAAGCTTAGGTATGCTTTGAAGATGTGTCACCATCATATAATAAGTATGTTAGTGTCTTAAGTCGTCCCACGTGAATTATAAGAGTTGTTAGGTAATGTTTGGTCATAAATGTCAAATGTTAGGTGTTGAAGTTTTTGATACGTTGTCTGTGTGAGGAGTATATATAAGAGTATGTAATCCCATGACGAAGTTAATAATGAAGTTAAGATGATATTATTGGAGAGTTATTCCTTATAAGGTGTGAAGCCTTTGCCTCTGTGCTTTGTTTCTTCTCCGAGAAGGAGACGGGTGAGATGCCTATCCCGAGATGAGAAGTCCCTCTCTATCCACCTAGCCACTACCATCATTGAACACTTCCCCACCACCACCATCGTTGCCCCATCTCCCCCTGACTAATCCACGTGCTTGACTCCACCATAGCAAAGCGCTCCCCTTCCACCTGACTATGAACTATTTTGTTTGATTCTCTCATCTTCCCAGACCACCACGTACAACACTTCCCCCACCCTACACCACACCCCTCTCCTCTCCCTTTGGGCCGGCTGGCCCCATCACCCTGCTTTCCTGAACACACTAATCTCTCTCTCACGTGAAGGTCTTTTGAAGAAAACAGAACCCCTTCCCTCTACCTGGCAGCCATCATGAAGCTGGGCAGGCTGGCCCCTCTCCCTGCACCCCCACCTTCCCTGCCACTGACCGCGTCTCCACTCCCTCCTCCACATCCCCACCTGCAGTTCATCCATGTTCACCTGCAGACAACTGGGAATCCCATTCTAAGGTGAGGTACCATGCCTGGAGAGTGCATACCTCCGAACCAGATGCAATCCCAACATCCATGGGTTTTCCTGGCAGCTGCCATGAGCTACAGGCCGCGGTTCCTTGGTCTGTGATAGGCCGCCTCCTCCTTCCCTTGGAAAGAATCACATGTCCCCAACCACCGCAACTCTCCAGCGCCATCTATCCTTGAAGGCACCGCCAACCCAATGCTGAAGTGTCCACAAGGGGAAGACCGTAGCCCAGGTGTGTCTGAGGTGGGTGTATGAGCCGAAGGTGAGTGTGCTGGTGAAGAGCTTCAATACGAAGAGAATTGAAGAGAACTTGGATATACTCGAGTGGGAGTTGAACGAAGACGAGAGCCACAAGATTAGCCAGATTCCCAGCATAAGTCCCCATCCTCAGTCCCAATTTGGCTCTAGTGATGGGCAATACAAGTCCCCGGAGGAACTCTAGGATGGTGAGATCTGAATATATATGGTATATATGCTCTCTTCAAATGAAACAAATAAGGGATGATGCAGTACTCGATCGATCATGGTGGTGTACGATGTCTTATTATTTGGTTTGGGTATTGGCTTTCATATAATGTTAAATTGATATTTCTGCAAACATACGATCCTCTTAGGGAGATCATAATTGTGAGCTTATCTTCAACAATAAATCATTTTATTTAAAATAATAATAATTAGAGGGAAAAAAGAGATGAAAAAAAAGAATAAATAAACAAATAAAAGAAAGTTAAAAATGAACCAAAAAAAGAGAAATTTATGGAAGGAAAATGAGAAATTTATGGAAGGAAAATGAACCAAAAAAAGAAGAAAAAAAATGAGAGAAAAATTATTTATAAAAAAAAGAGAAGGTTAAATAAATAGAGTGAGAAAATATTCTGAGAAAAGTGAAACAAGAGAGAAAAGAATAAAATCATAACTTGCGGATTTTTGTCCCGCATCAGTTTGGTATAAGAGCCGGTTACCCACTTGTTTTCACAAGTCGGGTCCTTGGTCAAATCCGCTCCGCCAGGAAGACATGATTTGAAACTTCGGATGCATCGTCCTTGAGATGGGGACGGGTGCGAGGCCCCATTCGAAGTTCCAGATCCGTCCTCCTCTCCGCCATGAAGGAAGAATTTGAAACTTCGAGTGCATCATCCTTGAGATGGGGACGGGTGCGAGACCCCATTCGAAGCTCCAGATCCATCCTTCTCTGTCGTCCATCTTCACCGTCCGTCTCCACCAATGCCGCTACTTCTCCGAGCAAAGGCCCTAGGTTCGAGGTCGAACCTCCTCCAAGCGGAGGGGTTTGACGAGGATCGTAAGTAGCATGGATATTTATCAAATTATGTTTATTTTGAGTTTTTTATTTATAGGTCACATTCGTAAGCTTAGGTATGCTTTGAAGATGTGTCACCATCATATAATAAGTATGTTAGTGTCTTAAGTCGTCCCACGTGAATTACAAGAGTTGTTAGGTGATGTTTGGTCGTAAATGTCAAATGTTAGGTGTTGAAGTTTTTGATCTTTCTTTTTAACTGTCTGTTTTCTTTTCTTATATCATCAACCTTATCTAATAACTCACCATAAGCATTTTCCCAATCAATAAGAGTGTAATTTTCAAAGGGAGATGATACCTCTTCATTTTCTTCTTCTCTATCGCAGTCCCTGGCCATCAGGCATATTTGACTTCCTTCTCCTTCGCTCTCCGAGGTGCAATTGAGATTGCCCTCATCCTCATCGCTCCAGGTACTTATCATGGCTTTGCCTCTTGAGTTTCTCTTCTTTCCTTTTTCCTTTAGCTTCTGGAGCTCCGGACATTCTACCTTCATTTGGCCAGCTTTCCTGCAGTGATAGCAAATAGTTGTGTTAGTCTTTTTGGCAGGTTTATTTTTATACCTTGTCTGCCGTTTGTCACTGTGTTGTCTTCTTCCAAAATTTCTTCCCTCTTTTCTCTGAAACCTCTTGAATTGCCCAGTCAGCATAGTGAGCTGATCACCTTCAATCTCTGATCCTGAGGAGCTGTGGTTGCTAGATGACCCACTTTTACAGGAATTAGCCTTGACTGTAATAGGTCTCTTCTTCTTCTCCAGCTCATCTATTTTTGGTAGGTTCATCACATATGTCATGAGTGAACCGATCAACTCATCAACTTTGGTGGTCTTTAAATCCTTTGACTCCTCAGTAACAGTAGCCTTGGTGTGCAAGATCAGAGTTAGGGAACACAGAATCTTCCTTACTAGCTCATAATCAGAGTAGGATTTCCCAAGGTTCCTAAGACCATTTGTGATAATCATGAGGCGAGCATACATCTCTATAATAGTCTCATTTGGCCTCATCCTAAATGCCTCGTACTCAGAGACCAGCATGTTGGCTTTGATCTCTCTCACTTAGGATGTCCCTTCGTATATGACTTCAAATTTATACCACATCTCCTTAGCTGATGAACAGGATGATACCCTGGAGAACTCCGTGGGATGAAGGGCACACTGGATTGCATTGATAGCACTCCAGTTAAGTGTAGATCTACGAATCTGCTCACGTGTCCATAAGTCTTCGTCCTCGGATAATTCGAAGGGGCCTTTACTAACAACCCTCCAGAGTTCAGAATCTTTTGCCCTCAAGAAGACTTGCATATGATTCTTCCAGTATGCATAGTTTGAACCATCAAAGTGCGGAGGCTTGGTTGTAGAGTGTCCCTCGGCTGTCAATCCTTTCGCATCCATGACAGCTAACCTCTTCGGGATATTACGCCCTGCAGAAGAGTTAGGCTCTGATACCAATTGTTGACACTATGGAATGCTTATATATCACGTAGGATAGATCTAGAGGGGGGGTGAATAGATCCTTCCCCAAAAATTATATCAACCTAAGCAACAAGTGCGGAATTAAATTTGCTTAAGCGGAACACTCAACACGAAAATCAAAATCACAGAGATAGAAGAATTTTAAGGTGGTTCGATCTCCTCCAGAGATCTACGTCCACCCCACACTCAAGCCAAGTGTGGCTTCACTGCTGATACACAGCTTCCAAACAGCTGATCCACAACTTCGGGGAACACTTCCCAAAACACGCTGAGCCTTATAGCTTACGCTATCAGAGGAATCCTCCTCTATTGCTGAGCCTTACAGCTTATGCCACAGACGCTGACTCACAGCTTGCAGTAACGAGAGTTTAAAAATGAAAAGGAAAAATCAACGAGAAAAATAATGTAGCTCTTAGTATAGAGCAAACTGGCGATGGTTATGAACCTATACACCAGGAACAATAGCAGATAACTCTTCACTCACTGCTAAACAAATTCCCTCAGAAACTCTCAGAATTCTTCTTCTCTTACGATCAGTTGGCTCTCACTTTGCACTCTTTTCTTTTTCTTCTCTTGAGATCTGATCTGCTCTGCTGAATCTCTCTCTGCTTCAATCTTCTTTTATGTTCTATTCTCACTCATTTTTTTATGATCAGACGATAATGCCTATTTTATATATGTCAGGCAAAAGGGCGTGTGGACGCCATGTTTCCCGCCTAAACACTTTCGCAGATCTGATCTCCATCTGTCCACGAGTCAATATCGCTGAGCTAAGGCACTCCACGTGGCAGAAGTACTGGCTCACTTATTGCCTTGGATCACGTGCCAATCATAAGCTTCATAGAGTCTCGTACCAGCTTCCAGCTTTTCTGGGAACACATGCTTGCTTCAATTCGAGCTCACGTGCTGCTTACATCCTGTTAATTAGAAGGGAGACATTTCATCAAACATCTTGTAATTAGCCATATGTAATATGCACAGACATAAAGCAAAGTATGCACAGACCTCCTAGCGTGCACAGACCTATGACGTGCGAGTGAGAAAGTGTGCACAGACTTTTATATGCTTGTATGCAAACGTGTACCGACTTAATACACTATGTGCATCGACTATCTAAACATCAAGGCGAGTGTGCACCGACTTAATTCAGCACACGATAAAAACATGCACAGACTTTTTATGTGTGCATGATAAGACCTGCACAGACAGGTATGCATATGAGCCAAGACTACATAGACTTTCTCGTGCACAAAACTAAAACCTGTACAGACCTTTACGTGTGTAGGATAAAACCTGCACATACCCTATATGCAGCCACATAACATGTGCACTAACCTAGATATGCTCTGGCTTCTTTATGCGTAAAACTAGCCATGCACCGACCTTTGTATGCACAATGCCTAACCGTGTAAACACAGCACCGACCCAAGTGGAACTAAGAATATGCACAAACTTAGATTTAACGTGAACTGGAGCATGCACTGACTTTACAAATGTACCGACCTTCGTATGTACACGTATAAGAATGTGCACCGACCTTGTATCATACTAGGAACAATATGCACTGACTTTATGCTCGGACATGCATCGATCGTGAAAGGCTCAAATAAGAACTTGCACTGACTTTATTCACACATGAACAAAAGGATACACAGACCTTGTGTATGTTTCTAAAGAAATATGCACATACCTTTTCATGCCTTAAGGCCAAACGTGCACAGACGATAGATTTACTTAGAGTGAATATGCACGGTGTGAGCGACGTCACGCAGAATGCGGCGGGGAGCGAAGCGCGCTCGTTTTGCTGTGACACAGAAAGAGAAAGAGAGAGACCACCACGGGAGATTGCTCCGGCGAGGTATGCAGAATAGATATGGCGTAATAAATGTGGGGATTAAACGGCCATAGCGGGATATGACTCTCCGCGACCTCGGGGGATGGAAATGGTGCAGAATTTAAAAGACGGGAATTTAAATGGCCAGAGCACCACCACGGAGATTACTCTAGTGGGGTATGGGCCTCGAAGGAATGAGAATAGTGCGGAATTTAAATGATAGGAATTTAAATGGCCATAGCAGGAAGTGACTCGCCATGGCCTCGAAGGGGTGAGAATGGCGTAGAATTTAGAAGACCGAAATTTAAACGGCCATAGCGGGAAGTGACTCGCCGCTGCCTCGAAGATATGAGAATTACACAGGATTTAAATGACAGAAATTTAAATGGCCATAGGGGGAAGTGACTCGCCGCGGCCTCGAAGATATGATGTGATCGCCAGGGGCCGGAGTCCCCAAAATAAGAAGAGTGATCGCGTTTACCTCAAAAATGGGAAATGGTGGGTTGCTTCTTCCTCTCCCTTCGGCCGGCCGACGAAGAGGTCCTTCTTTGGTTACCCTTGCAAAAATAGACAGATAGCAAATGAATCAGAAAAATGGCAGTATAGTATTAGTCCCTTGTGATGAAAATGGTGAAATGATGGCGAGACACACACTTGGTTGGTGTTGTTTTTAAACCCCTCTTGGACACGAGTAGGAGGAAAATGCTATGATGGATGGAGAATCATGCAAATGCGCATAAAAACAGAACTCTTTTATGAGGCGAGATGACGGATGGTGAGATGATGCATGCAACAGAAACGACAAAAGATAATAGGGGGAGAGAATGGCTTATTGAAGGCACCGATGGCGGGATCCGGGGGAGCTTCGTCAGCGTGGGGTTGATGTGGAAGCACGGTGGACAAAGATAATATGGCAACCGGAGAGCTGGGCTTGGGGCAGACCTTTATGCCCCAAGCATTCACTATGCTGCTGGCAAGCACTCCATAACAGGCTACCAACCATAGACTTGATTCAGAAAAAAGGGTTTTCTCTTGCAAATATGTGTACTCTTTGTAAACAGGCTGACGAAAGTACAGACCACCTTTTCTTCTCATGCAAATACTCAAAAAATATCTGGACTGAAATATTACAGAGATTTGATATTCTGAGGGGCCCGATGAACTCACTTTTATGTGAGATACAATCCCTTGAGGCAAATTTTCCCACCAAAGGCTGCCTGACTAAGCTGATCAAACTCCTGTTCCGATGCACTATCTGGTGGATTTGGAGGGAGAGATGTAATCGAATCTTCGAGAACAAGGAAAAGGGTTATGCAAGGCTTCTAATCGAAATCCTTTATGAAACCAGATGCTGTTTGGAAAATGAGCTCAAACTTGATAGACTCACCACCAGAGAGAAACAGATTCTCAAACGTTATAACTTCAGCATTTGATAGCTTGGGCCATTTGCTTTTTGTTTGCTGGAGGATTTATTATTGTGGAACATAAAGGTGCAACATGAAAGGGTATTTTCAAATTAGTCACTCTTACCACAGGATGGATGATTCACAATGATTGACTATTGAGTGACTTGTAGGAGTCAGCTTTGGTTGGACTGACCACTATGTACTTGTACTTTAACCTTTCATTTCCTTCCTTCTCATAGTCCACGGTTGTGTGTGGTCATGGATTACTAGTTCTCATGAGCACCTAGTCTAGGCATGCCTAGACTCTGCTCAACTTTGTACCTCCCTTACTTTTATAGAATTTAACACTTTACCGATCAAAAAAAAAAGATAGCCTTCCTTTCGCGAGCGCAGGCACCCGAAAATCTGGCAGAACCTCCTCCTACAAAACCCACGGGTTAGAAAAGGAATCCGGCAGAGTCTCCCTCTCCTCTGTCGGATCTGAAGCTCTCTCATTTCGAGGGAGGGGGTCCCCTATTTATAGGGAAAATTTTCATTGGCGCGTCCTGGGTCCGGGATGCCTTCATGTTGAGGCGTCCCGTTGACCAGACGCGTCCATCACTTTTTTATTATTTTCTTGCTGATTGAGGCGTCTTGGTCCCAGGACACGTTTAATGAACACGTCTAGGTTCCCAGACGCCTTAATGCTTTTCCATTAAAACGGCGCCGAAAGCCGTCGACAGCGGAGAAAGTGGTTTCGGCGCCTAACTTTGACTTCTAAAAATGCGTCTGGGATCAAAGACGTCGTTATGTTTGGATTTATTCGAATCGTCGAACTAACCGACCGGAGCGGCGCCGCCCGCGTGCCGCACGATGCTTTGAAGAAGGCGTCTTGGGTCAAAGACACCTTTAAAAGAGGCGTCCTGTTCCCCTGCCACCTTTAAAAAGGAGAAAAAATATTTAAAAATAATAATAATTATTATTATTTTAAGAAGGCGCCTTGGGTCCAAGACACGTTTAAAGAAGGCGTCTTGGGTCCAAGACATGTTTAAACTTTTCACGCAAAAAATTCAAAAAAATTGTAAAAAAAATTAAAAAAATAGGAAATCACCAAAGTAATTAAAAATGTGAAGGCCACCTTGGGGTATCATAGTGCAATATGAGATTTACTCACGGTAATATCAGAAACGGCGTGTTTACACACAAACCTTGCTGTACATAGTGCAGTATGTGCACAAACTATATTATGCATATTTGAAAAACATGCACTGACCTTATACTTAGTGAAAATTATGCACAGACCTTGTTTATCACAAGGCAAGCCTGCACATACCTACTATGACCATCTAATGATTCTGACCTAAACGAAATTCATCAAAATTCACACTGCTACCCGGGTAAAAGATGAAATTAACATAGTCAACTCAACTGTTGCCAATCACTCAAAACACAATCAAATCATAGCAGTTTTCACACTGCTGATCAGCTCCAAAGGAGGCCCAACATAGGAAGCTCCTTCTGGCCATCTGAAGTAGGGGCCAACACGCGCTCCACCTCCTGACGCCAGTGCTACATACAAAATAGAAGCATCAGAATTCTGCCAGAAAGCATAAGTAAGGCTAAGCGGGAGGGAGAGAGCCCCATGCTGCAGAAGTAGCCTCCGTCTCTGCCCCTCAGCGGAAGAGGTCCCAGAGGAGGAGGAGCCTGAACTCTCCTCTGTCTCCATGGCAAGACTACCACTGCTCGAGGAGCCTGAAGAAGCCTCCGACGAATCGCTGGAGGCGGTAGAACTAGAAGTGCCTACGGACCAATGAAGGCACAAGATCAATACACAATCTGACCCAGTGAAATGGGAATTGGCTAGCCTACGGGCTTCAAACAAAAGCTCACTAGTTGAGGCATCTCTGTCGAGATCCCCTCTATGCCGATGATCTTCTCGTCCTCTCCAGTCGGAGCCACAGCTGTAGGCTCCCCATCTGCAGCTCAAGTAGTATCAGGAGGAAGCTCACCCTCCTCCAAGGGAGATGAGGTACTTGTAACCAATCCCCGGGAAAGTTTAGTGTTGGAAAATAACAAGAAAGGCCACCACGAACATCTAAGTTTCTAGTTACATACCTGAGGGTCCCATGATCGAAGACCTGACCAGCCCCACAGTGCAGGCTGAGACCACGGCCGGCAAAGAAGGGAGAGGCAACACTGATGTCGGCTGCGACGACGGGATGACTGTGGCTCCAGCAACAAGGGCCTGTTGTGCATGTGTGGAACATGCGTTAACTCTAATGTTTTGATCATGTCCAACTATAAGTCATTATTGTTCTTGTGTAATGACTCAACTATGTCTTTGTTGCTTACATGCAATGTCTTCCATAAAAAGACTCATGATTCAAACTAGCCTAATTGAGAATTAGTCAAACAATCATGACCCTTTCAATGTGCCTGAAATCTCTCATGACGTGTGCAAACAAATTCCCTGAAAGCAAAGCAACAAGCTCAGCAGACTTCTGCAATCCAGAGGAAGAGTGTCGACACCTTTGTATCAAGGTTCTGTCTGGCGTCTGCAACACTCATGGCGTCGACGCAATGGCACCTTGGCGTCGACGCAGCGAAGCCTCTCAAAGTGTCTTCAGTGGATTTGGCATATGGTGTCAACGCACTTGCACCTTGCGTCAACACAGCCAGACAAGCCTTCAGCAAACCCAACTGACTGCGTCGACGCACAAGCCTCACCGCATCAACACAGAGAGCCAGCCTTCAAGAAGATCAAGTAAAAGGCAGGTGATGAAAAGCTAACATACTATTGGTTGCACAGACACCAAAGCAGATGATGCAAAGAGAAAGAAAAGTGGAGCCCGCCCCCTTGCTCGAACAAGTGAAAAATCAAGCCAGACAAATAGTTGAGTTAAGGGTGACAAATAGCCATACACAGGTGACAAATGCCTGTTAGAGTTGACAAATAGATACGTAAGGGTGACGAATAGGTCACAGGGCTGACAAATGAACAAAGGCGACGGCTCAAGGCAATGAAGAAAATGTCAATGGCGACAGCTCATACAGCTAAGGGTGACAAATAGATTACAAGGGAGACAATGGCTGATATGAACAACAAGTGGCCTTAACTACGTCGACGCCACCGGCAAAACGCGTCGACGCCATCAAAGCTCCAGCAGCAGACAAACAGTGAAGACCAGTTGGATGCGTCAATGCACCCCGGTCACGGTGTCAACGCTATTGCGTTTCCAGAAGCTAGTTCAAGGCGCATTCCATAGATGCGTCGACCCTACCTCTTCACGGCGTCGACGCAGGAGCTCTTCCAAAATCCGTTTAAAAGGCCATTCCCAGCAGGTGCGTCAATGCATGGGTGAACTGCGTCAACGCACCCAAGGCTCATCTGAAAGAAGTTCATATGACTCTGTCCTTTTCAAAAATCGTACTGAGAGTATTAATAGCAGACGCAAACCTCCAAGATAACCTCCTTTGAGGTTTGGAAGAGAATCCCAGGTCAGAGCTTCTGCCATTACATAATGAGGGTCATAACATCTACTTGGAGAAGACTTGGTCAGCCACCAAACCTGGAAATGACCTTTTCTCTGCAGTTCTATCTCCTGGAGTCCGCCAGCAAGGCTTGTGTCTGAAGGGAAAATTTCCTTGGATAAAAGGACCACCGTCTCTGCAAGCCTGCCCATGGAAATTAAAATGCTGCAGGCTGCCTTGGTCAAACCTCTTTTGTTTATTCCAGTCATTCAAAATGGAAGGCAATGGAGGGAAAGTTTTCTGCCTCTTGAGGCCTATAAATTGGATGCTCCTCCTTCACATGAAGCTGCTGCCCTTGAAGAGAGCCACGTTCCTGTGAGAAAGAATAGAAGGGAAGGTGAGCAGCCCAGTTCTGGTCTGACCGATACCAGTGCTGTGAAGAGAAGAAGAAAAAGAAGAGAAAGGAGAGTAGTCCTTGTTGCAGCCAGCCAGTGTCTAAGAAGGAAGAATACAGATCGAACTAGTGTTCAGATCTGCTGATAGAGCTTCCAGATCTTGATCTGAAGACACAGTGGTTTTCATCTTCCCTTGCTTCGTGTTTCCATTTACATCTCGCAATCTGTCCTTCAGTGTGCTGTGTCCGGTGCTCAGTTGTAGAGATCGGAAGTGTTTTGTGGCTACAATGCAGCCGTGTGTGTGGTACTGGGGAGCTGCACCCTTGGTTTGTTGCATTTGCAGAGTGTGTTTTGTTTTTATTTAGTGTGTGGGGGGGGGGTTCATCCCCGCGTGTGTGTGTATGGGGGGGGGCATCGTCCCCGTGTGTGTGTGTGGGGGAGCGTCATCCCCGTGTGTGTTGGACTTCATCCTCGTGTAGTAAAGCATCACCGGTTTGGTGAGGGATGGACGTAAGTGTAGCAACCCTAATAAATGAATAATTGAAATGAATTAAAACATATATATTACAGAAGTAATATATATATAAAAGGAATAGGGTTAATTGGACGAAATAAAACAAATTAAAAATAACGCCTCTTATTAAGGCGTTAATTTATAAAGAAACGCCTCTATACATGGCGTGACTAAAGAAAGGACGCCCACACATGCGGTCGTCAGTTCTCATGCGACCAAATGGGTAAGTAAAAGAAACGCCCCTATCTTGGGCGTGTTTTAAAACACGAAACGCCCTTTTTCAAGGCGCTTTTTAAGAAACGCCCTAAAGTAAGGCGTCAATTAACGAATACACGCCCTGACCTAAGGCGTTAATTCAGTTCGTGAACCGTTCGAACCCAGAGCTTATCCAGGGAAGATCAACCTAATCTAGTAAGTATCTATTAGAGTAAGGACTCTATTAGGGATATACTACCCTCAATCAAACCCTACTCTTGTTAGGACTCCAAAATCCTATAAATAGTCTTGATCGAACGAACCCTAAACCCATTTGATCGAACGTCTGCTGCTAGGTACGTGAAGAACAAACTGTTCTTCTTATTTTCTTTTATTTTCTTTTTTTTTTCTTGCTTCAGATTATGTGAAGAATAATTATTTTCTTCTTGTCCAGGAAACTCTGCTGCTGCCGAAGAATAGGTAATATTCTTCTATCTTCTTAAAATATCGATTACAACTGTGAAGAATATTAACATCTTCATATTTACTTCCTTTCTCTTCCTCTACAGGTTCTGTAGCGTGAAGATCTCTGAAGAACGATTGTTCTTCTCCTTGTTGTTGCTGCCACTGTTCGTAAGTCGCAGTAGAAGCCTCTTCATCAAAGCCATCATCCTCTGCTAGCCAAAAACCCCTCACGGTCATCTCCAAATCAACTCTTAAAGGTAGGATTTTCTCAAGTTATTGTAGCCCAAATAAGAATTAATGCAAGATATCTATACATACGTATATGAGCATGGCATGCATACTGTTTATAAGGTTTTATTACGTTTTCTGCAAAATTTTGAAAGAAACGCCCTTGATTAGGGCGCTAATTTAAAAGAAACGACCATGCTAGTGGTCGTCAATTTAATATTTGACGCCCTCTACGCAGGCGTTAATTTCATAAGAATCGCATGTGATTAATAATTGATCCTGTTTAAAAATTACAATACATATGAAATATTGATTTTTAATATCTTGCATGACTCTGTGAATTCCTGTTAAATTTTACTGCCATGACATGTCTCCTGTCTCTCGAAATATTATTTATTAAAATATCGTAAATCCCTTGAAATTCACGACTTGGACAAAGTCGTTTTCCATATTCTAACGCCCCAGTACAAGGCGTGAATCTGAAAAGTAACGCCCCTTCCTAGGGCGTGTATCTGTTAAAATCCTGAAATTCACATATTCTGTAAAATGGAATTAGAAAGTAACGCCCCTTCCAAGGGCGCGTTTTTGATAAATTTCTGAGAATAATTATATCCTGTCGAATATGTAAATGATGAGACGCCTGCCTCTGCAGTCGTCAACTTTGAAGAAACGCCCCCAGGAAAGGCGTGTTTTTGATAAATTAATGAAATAATGGAAATTCTGCAAATTGGCAATACATGTAAACGCCCTTCTGTTAGGCGTTAATTATTCAATACACGACTTTACTTAAGTCGTTATTTTACTGTAAACTGATTTTATCCTGATTCTATTACCGATGGTTTCATATTATACATATATATATATATCGGCACTATTCTCCACTCCGTGAGTATAGTCCCACGTTTCATGTTGATTTATCGATCACACTCAACTCTCATTGACATACAAGCTCTCCATTGGACATTCCGTTCCTTTGGACTAGCGAGTTAGTCATAGAGACCTCCGTAAGACTCCTCGTAGCCTTGGATTCCCTCAAGGCCGACTGAGCTGGTTGTACCCTAAAAACCCATTACACGATCCTTGCCATGTCAATCTAAAGAAACATGGTATACCGGCCCTTATGATTATACAAAGAGTATATCATAAGAAATTCTTAATGGGATGATGATATCATGCCATATCATGTCGTTCTTGTAAACCTCAATTCTATGATAAGAATGAGGGTATCTTACCTTTGATATACTGTTCATGTGGACCTCAATTCTATATAAAGAATGTCCATATTGATTTGTCATGGTACCTAAGTTAAGGGAACCATATTCTACCTAGTTTTATCGAACTCGTGATTATACCGTTATTATCGCCATTCTATGTCCTTTGTCATATTTTGGACTCTATTCTATCAAAGTTGTCATACGTATCTACAAGCTTGATTATTGAAATTCTATATTGGCTATATAAACAAGAGTGGATGTCAAAACACATGATAAATGCCTGCGCATATAGGGCCCGATCTGGTCCTGGGAGGAGCACCCGAAAGTACTTGTGCCCATGGGAGTTAAAATGATAAGGTATCTGGCATTATACCGAGTACTTGACTTGCTTGATTGGACATTCCACACACATCTTGTACTTGACTCGTACTTGACATGAAATGAAATGCGTGGCCCGAAAAAGGGTAATTTACTTGCTTGATACATGATAGCCAAAGTTCTTGACATGACTCGATAATGGTACTTGCTTGAATATCTTGAATAACTTGTATCTTGTTCATGAAAGTTCATCTTATTTCTTTGATATTACATTCTCTCTATCTTGTCGTTTCATGCGAGCATGCATAGCTTTATTGCATCCATGAAAATGTAATTACTTAAACCACTTGCTAGTACTTGAGATATAATTTCCTACTGAGCGTTCGCTCATTCCGTTTGTCCCTTTTTACTTTTCAGGTAAGTCCGACGACGATGGAAGTCAATCGGATGGGAATGGTCAAGAGTGAAAGTGATAGAGCTTCTACAAGTGTCGTCTAGTCTTTTCCATAGTTTCTTGAGTCAACTATGTATTCTTTTCCTTTTTATTTAACAGAGTATTGGATTTGTAATAGTCTATCCATTATGAAATAAAGGATTGGGTTATCTTGCTATTTTGCGCATCTCTGTCTTTGTGTCGAATACATGACCACTCTGATTGACATGATTGATATAGACACGTCGCGCATCTCCGGGTATCTTCCGCGCTCGGGGCGTGACAGTCTTTGTGGTATCAGAGCCTAAGGTATTCAATTCCTAGGAAACCCAAGTCCAAGGATAGGTTTCAAAACCTTTTGAGAGTGGGTAGAACCAAGGGTTAAATGATCAATGAGTCCTTTATAAGATCATAGTGATATAATACTAACATAGCTATTGTAATTGTAGGATAATGGCTGCCGAACGTGCTCAATGGCGCAACATGCAGCGTACCCTTCAAGGGATGACCCAAGTGCTACAACAGGTAGCACAAGGTGGTGCTCCACGAGCTGGAAGCTTACACCAAGCATTCAAGAATATGAATCCCCCGAAGTTCATGGGATCGACCGATCCAGACGATGCCGAGCATTGGGTTCGGGAGATTGAACGTATATTCCGTGTCATGCAATGCACGGATCAGGACAAAGTCTTATTAGCTACTTTCCAGTTAGAAAAGGATGCTAGATGCTGGTGGGAGTCGATTGAAGCTACTATTGACCCAACTCAAGTTACATGGGGTGAATTCGTTGAATATTTCAACGCCAAATATTTCTCTGATAGGGTCCAGGAAAGGAAGGCCGCCGAATTTGCCGCATTAAAGCAAAGATCTTTATCGGTGGCTGATTATGAAGCACAGTTCTCTAGACTGTCTAGATATGCTAAGCATTTAATTGGTACGGAAAAGATGAAAGCCCGTAGATTTCTTAATGGGCTTAGGCCCCACTACATTACTCAACTGGCGCCTATGGATATTCAAGTTTATACTGAAATAGTGCGCCGAGCTCAGTTGCTTGAAGATGCCACGGAACTATCTGATAGGATCCGTGGGAAAGACAAAAAGGAGTAAGTCACAAGTTCGGGTTCTTTTAAACCCAACTTTAAGAAGAGGCCCAATAATGGAGGTTCTTCCTCTCAAGATCAGAAGTACAAGAAATCCAAGCCTTTCTCTATCACCACTACCCCTTCAAACGTAGTATGCAAGCATTGTGACAAGGCTGGTCACAAAACAGAAGAATGCTGGAGGAAATTAGGAGCATGTCTCCGTTGTGGGAGTCGTGAACATCGGATTCCCGATTGTCCATTAATGAATGACCAAGACGGTGAGGGTAAACGCCCAGTGACAAGGAACGCGCATCTTCATGCAATCCAAGAGACCGAACCAGAAGAAGAAGGCGGATTGGTGGAAGGTACATTAAAAATTTGTTCCAAATATGCACATGTCTTATTTGATACGGGTGCATCGCATTCCATTATTTCCAAGAAGTTTGCTGACCCATTACCTCTAGAACCAGAATGGATGAAAATAGTGTTGTCTACTCCTCTCGGAAACGAGACGGATATCACGCATCATTACCAAAACTGTGAGGTGTTGGTTCGAGGAAAGAATTTTCCTATTGATCTTATCTGCTTAGATCTAAAAGAATATGATGTTATACTAGGAGCAGATTGGTTATCTAAGTACCAGGCAACGGTTGATTGCCGTAATAGCAAGATTGTTTTCAAAGAATTTCCAGAACTGACTTATACTAGTCCTAAGAGTCGAAGCAAATCCCCTCTTATTTCGGCTCTTCGAGCAAGCAAGCTCGTCAGGAAAGGATGTGTATCCTTCCTTGCTTTTGTCACTAATAAAGAAGCTAAGGAAACCAAGATAGAAGACGTTCAAGTAGTACGAGAATTCCCAGACGTATTTCCGGAAGAATTGCCGGGATTACCCCCGCAAAGAGATGTGGCCTTTACCATCGACTTAGTCCCTGGTGCTGGTCCGGTTTCAAAGGCACCATATAGAATGTCCCCTGCTGAACTCAAGGAGTTGAAGGAGCAGTTGATGGAACTAATCCGAAAAGGGTTTATTAGACCAAGTACTTCCCCGTGGGGAGCACCAGTCTTATTTGTAAAGAAGAAGGATGGATCCATGAGATTGTGTATTGACTATCGACAGTTGAATCATCTTACTATCAAGAACAAGTATCCACTGCCGAGAATCGATGAATTGTTTGATCAGATTTCAGGATCCAAATATTTCTCCAAGATTGATCTCCGGTCGGGATATCATCAATTAAGGATCAAGGATGATGACATTCACAAGACCGCATTCAGAAGCAGGTATGGCCATTACGAATTTGTTGTTATGCCTTTTGGACTAACAAATGCCCCTGCTGCCTTTATGCAGTTAATGAATAGCATATTCAGGCCTTACTTGGATCAATTCATAGTAGTCTTCATCGATGATATATTGATATATTCTAAGACTAAGGAAGAACATGAAGAGCATTTGAGGATTGCATTGCAAGTCTTGAGGACAAATCAATTATATGCTAAACTCAGCAAATGCGAGTTCTGGCTTGAAGAAGTGGTTTTTCTCGGACATGTCATATCCAAGGACGGTTTATCTGTGGATCCGTCAAAAGTTGAAGCTGTGAGAAACTGGGAGAGACCCACTAATGCAAGCGAGATCAGAAGTTTCTTAGGTCTTGCAGGCTATTATCGGCGATTTATCAAAGATTTCTCTAAGATCGCCGTACCACTTACAAGATTAACTCGTAAGGAGATCCGATATGAATGGAGTGAGGAATGTGAAAGCAGTTTCCAAACTCTCAAGGATCATCTCACCACAGCTCCGGTCTTAGCCCTACCAATTGAAGGAGAGAAATTCGAGGTCTACACTGATGCTTCTGGCATTGGCCTCGGATGTGTTCTAATGCAACATGGGAAGGTCATAGCATACTCTTCTCGTCAACTGAAGAAGCATGAGGAGAATTACCCCGTCCATGACTTGGAATTGGCCGCGGTAGTATTTGCCCTAAAGATATGGAGACACTATCTCTATGGGGTACAGTTTACTGTATACTCCGATCACAAAAGTCTCAAATATCTATTTTCACAAAAGGAGCTGAACATGAGACAAAGACGTTGGCTAGAATATCTCAAGGACTTCGACTTCAGTATACAATACCATCCCGGAAAGGGTAATTATGTGGCTGATGCCCTTAGTCGAAAGCCGAGAGCAAAGATAGCAAATTGTATGATACAAGAATGGAGGTTACTTGAACAATTCTCCGAGCTCAATATAAGCTTGGACACGGAATCCAAATTTGTCACACTATCCCATGTAAGCATACAGTCAGATTTGTTATCTGAGATACAAACACTTCAGGATGATGATCCTATGTTAATAGAAATCAAAGGCAGATTAGAAGGACAATCTGATTTTCAACTAACTTCTGATGGAAGATTATCGTTCAAAGATAGAACTTGTATACCCGATTGTCCAGAATTAAAGAAGAAGATCTTAGATGAAGCTCACAGATCAAGATACACTATTCATCCTGGATCAACTAAAATGTACCAAGATGTAAAGAGGAACTTTTGGTGGCCCAATATGAAAAGAGAAATAGCGGACTATGTATCACGCTGTCTCACATGCCAACAGGTCAAGGCGGAACACCAAAAGCCTACGGGAAAACTACATCCTCTAGATATTCCTAAGTGGAAATGGGAGGATATTGGTATGGACTTCATCATGGGTTTGTCTAAATCTAAAGGAGGACATGATGGAATCTGGGTTATCATTGACCGATTGACTAAATCGGCACATTTCTTGCCAATCAAAAGCCGATGGTCGATTGATGTGCTAGCTGCACTATACATTAAAGAAATAGTCAGGATACATGGAATTCCTGTCTCAATCGTGTCTGATAGGGATCCCCGTTTTACTTCTCATTTTTGGAAGGGATTACAACATTCGTTGGGGACAAGGCTCAACTTTAGTACTGCTTTTCACCCACAAACGGATGGTCAGACCGAGCGAACTAATCAAGTTGTTGAAGATATGCTGAGAGCATGCATTATTGACTTTGGAGGAAGCTGGCATGACCACTTACCTTTAGTTGAATTTGCATATAATAATAGCTACCAAGCTAGTATCCAAATGGCACCTTTCGAAGCCTTATACGGAAGGAGTTGCCGATCTCCCATATGTTGGAACGAAGTTGGAGAGAAACAACTATTAGGTCCAGACATGGTAAGGGATACAACTGAGAAGATACAGGTAATCAGAGAAAGATTACAAGTTGCTCAGACCAGACAAAAGACTTATGCAGATACAAGAAGAAGAGATCTTGAATTCCAAATCGGAGATCATGTATTTCTTAAAATATCCCCTGGACGTGGCATACGAAGATTTGGTGTTAAGGGCAAGCTTACGCCAAGATTCATCGGACCATTTGAGGTACTCGAAAGAGTTGGCGAGGTTGCTTATCGCATCGCGTTGCCTCCTCAGTTGTCCGAGGTACACAATGTATTTCACATATCTATGTTGAAGAAGTATGTGCACGATCCGTCACATATTATTGAGCATGGAGATCTGGTGATCCAGAAAGATCTCACATATGAACAGAGGCCCTTGAAGATATTAGATCGAGAAATACGAGCTCTAAGGAATAAGGTTATTCCCATGCTTAAGGTGCAATGGAATAAGAATCCTGAACGCGAAGCGACATGGGAGACCGAGGAATCTATGAAGAAACGATTTCCCGAGTTATTCTAAGAGGTATATGTCCTACACTCTCCACGTATAATTATATATATATATTGAATTTGGGGACCAAATTCTTTTTAAGTGGGGGAGGGTGTAGCAACCCTAATAAATGAATAATTGAAATGAATTAAAACATATATATTACAGAAGTAATATATATATAAAAGGAATAGGGTTAATTGGACGAAATAAAACAAATTAAAAATAACGCCTCTTATTAAGGCGTTAATTTATAAAGAAACGCCTCTATACATGGCGTGACTAAAGAAAGGACGCCCACACATGCGGTCGTCAGTTCTCATGCGACCAAATGGGTAAGTAAAAGAAACGCCCCTATCTTGGGCGTGTTTTAAAACACGAAACGCCCTTTTTCAAGGCGCTTTTTAAGAAACGCCCTAAAGTAAGGCGTCAATTAACGAATACACGCCCTGACCTAAGGCGTTAATTCAGTTCGTGAACCGTTCGAACCCAGAGCTTATCCAGGGAAGATCAACCTAATCTAGTAAGTATCTATTAGAGTAAGGACTCTATTAGGGATATACTACCCTCAATCAAACCCTACTCTTGTTAGGACTCCAAAATCCTATAAATAGTCTTGATCGAACGAACCCTAAACCCATTTGATCGAACGTCTGCTGCTAGGTACGTGAAGAACAAACTGTTCTTCTTATTTTCTTTTATTTTCTTTTTTTTTTCTTGCTTCAGATTATGTGAAGAATAATTATTTTCTTCTTGTCCAGGAAACTCTGCTGCTGCCGAAGAATAGGTAATATTCTTCTATCTTCTTAAAATATCGATTACAACTGTGAAGAATATTAACATCTTCATATTTACTTCCTTTCTCTTCCTCTACAGGTTCTGTAGCGTGAAGATCTCTGAAGAACGATTGTTCTTCTCCTTGTTGTTGCTGCCACTGTTCGTAAGTCGCAGTAGAAGCCTCTTCATCAAAGCCATCATCCTCTGCTAGCCAAAAACCCCTCACGGTCATCTCCAAATCAACTCTTAAAGGTAGGATTTTCTCAAGTTATTGTAGCCCAAATAAGAATTAATGCAAGATATCTATACATACGTATATGAGCATGGCATGCATACTGTTTATAAGGTTTTATTACGTTTTCTGCAAAATTTTGAAAGAAACGCCCTTGATTAGGGCGCTAATTTAAAAGAAACGACCATGCTAGTGGTCGTCAATTTAATATTTGACGCCCTCTACGCAGGCGTTAATTTCATAAGAATCGCATGTGATTAATAATTGATCCTGTTTAAAAATTACAATACATATGAAATATTGATTTTTAATATCTTGCATGACTCTGTGAATTCCTGTTAAATTTTACTGCCATGACATGTCTCCTGTCTCTCGAAATATTATTTATTAAAATATCGTAAATCCCTTGAAATTCACGACTTGGACAAAGTCGTTTTCCATATTCTAACGCCCCAGTACAAGGCGTGAATCTGAAAAGTAACGCCCCTTCCTAGGGCGTGTATCTGTTAAAATCCTGAAATTCACATATTCTGTAAAATGGAATTAGAAAGTAACGCCCCTTCCAAGGGCGCGTTTTTGATAAATTTCTGAGAATAATTATATCCTGTCGAATATGTAAATGATGAGACGCCTGCCTCTGCAGTCGTCAACTTTGAAGAAACGCCCCCAGGAAAGGCGTGTTTTTGATAAATTAATGAAATAATGGAAATTCTGCAAATTGGCAATACATGTAAACGCCCTTCTGTTAGGCGTTAATTATTCAATACACGACTTTACTTAAGTCGTTATTTTACTGTAAACTGATTTTATCCTGATTCTATTACCGATGGTTTCATATTATACATATATATATATATCGGCACTATTCTCCACTCCGTGAGTATAGTCCCACGTTTCATGTTGATTTATCGATCACACTCAACTCTCATTGACATACAAGCTCTCCATTGGACATTCCGTTCCTTTGGACTAGCGAGTTAGTCATAGAGACCTCCGTAAGACTCCTCGTAGCCTTGGATTCCCTCAAGGCCGACTGAGCTGGTTGTACCCTAAAAACCCATTACACGATCCTTGCCATGTCAATCTAAAGAAACATGGTATACCGGCCCTTATGATTATACAAAGAGTATATCATAAGAAATTCTTAATGGGATGATGATATCATGCCATATCATGTCGTTCTTGTAAACCTCAATTCTATGATAAGAATGAGGGTATCTTACCTTTGATATACTGTTCATGTGGACCTCAATTCTATATAAAGAATGTCCATATTGATTTGTCATGGTACCTAAGTTAAGGGAACCATATTCTACCTAGTTTTATCGAACTCGTGATTATACCGTTATTATCGCCATTCTATGTCCTTTGTCATATTTTGGACTCTATTCTATCAAAGTTGTCATACGTATCTACAAGCTTGATTATTGAAATTCTATATTGGCTATATAAACAAGAGTGGATGTCAAAACACATGATAAATGCCTGCGCATATAGGGCCCGATCTGGTCCTGGGAGGAGCACCCGAAAGTACTTGTGCCCATGGGAGTTAAAATGATAAGGTATCTGGCATTATACCGAGTACTTGACTTGCTTGATTGGACATTCCACACACATCTTGTACTTGACTCGTACTTGACATGAAATGAAATGCGTGGCCCGAAAAAGGGTAATTTACTTGCTTGATACATGATAGCCAAAGTTCTTGACATGACTCGATAATGGTACTTGCTTGAATATCTTGAATAACTTGTATCTTGTTCATGAAAGTTCATCTTATTTCTTTGATATTACATTCTCTCTATCTTGTCGTTTCATGCGAGCATGCATAGCTTTATTGCATCCATGAAAATGTAATTACTTAAACCACTTGCTAGTACTTGAGATATAATTTCCTACTGAGCGTTCGCTCATTCCGTTTGTCCCTTTTTACTTTTCAGGTAAGTCCGACGACGATGGAAGTCAATCGGATGGGAATGGTCAAGAGTGAAAGTGATAGAGCTTCTACAAGTGTCGTCTAGTCTTTTCCATAGTTTCTTGAGTCAACTATGTATTCTTTTCCTTTTTATTTAACAGAGTATTGGATTTGTAATAGTCTATCCATTATGAAATAAAGGATTGGGTTATCTTGCTATTTTGCGCATCTCTGTCTTTGTGTCGAATACATGACCACTCTGATTGACATGATTGATATAGACACGTCGCGCATCTCCGGGTATCTTCCGCGCTCGGGGCGTGACAGTAAGTCTGCGGGTTTGCAGACTAAACCACCTTACAAATCCCTGTGCAGTAGCTGTGGCTTGTGTGATTCCATGTCTTCTTCCCCATTCACAGGTTTGTACGCCAGCTTTAACATATTCAAATCTGACTATTTTTTTCATCGCACACTTTAACATTCAATTCTGCACACCGTCGTCTCCCTCACTGCACCTGCATTTCCTTAGTTGCTTGCTGATCCTTTGCACACAAGCACTAGGGAGTCCACCCAGGCCCATGGCAGTTTTTTCCATTCACACACACTCTAGGGGTTGATTGAGCAGTGAATCTAACTAACAACCAAACTCATAGAGAGGCTACATCGACCTCACTACTCTGCTGCGTCGACCTCAGCCTTCTTCCATTCAGCAACTTGTTGGCTTCTTGTGCTATGTGTCTTGTTTTATTGCCTTGAACTATTTCCGTAGAAACCAATCCATATTGGATAGATTGGCATCTGCATATCAAGTTGTAGATTGTGTTTCATTTGTGCTGAGTTTTTAATTGGGCAAAGTTTGTACCGGATCTATTCAACCCCCCTTCTAGATCCATTGGCACCCAAGGGACCTAACAATTGATATCAGAGCGGGTCTCTGATAGATCAAATTTAACAATATGTAGAGAAGGTCTTGCTGTCTCTTGTGCGCTATCATTGCTTTATTTGTCTGATTTTTTAATGGCTCATCCACCGATGTTTGACGGTTCTGATTTCTCTACATGGCTAGGCAGTATGTGTATATTTGTGGATTCAGTTAATCCAAACCTGTGGAACCTCATCTCTAAAGGTCCACACAAACTGCCCAAAGATATGTCCAAATGGACAGATATTCACAAGATGAAGAACCATGAAAATCTTAGAGCCCTCAATATCTTGAAAGATACTATTGATCATACCATCTTTCCATTTGTGTCCTCCTCTAGGTCTGCAAAGGAAATCTGGGACAAACTAGTTGCTATTCTTAAGAAGGAGGAGCAACACAAGTGCCTCATAGGTGACAGCATGCAAAGCCATGAAGGAAGTAATGATGAAGAGGTAAGCTCTATGTTTGAGATCCTCTCCATAGAAGATTGGCAAGATGCTTATGTTGAATTGCTTGAAAGGTATGAAAAATTACAAAAATACAATAAATCATTGAAAAGGAAGTCAAATAATTCACCTCACACTAATTCTGACAATGAAGGCTTAAAAGCCTTGAAATCTGAGAATGAAGATCTTAGAAATCAAATTGAAAAAGCTGAAAAGAAACTTAAAATTCTTGAGGAGGAAAACAATTTGAAATCTAAAAAACTTGAAGCCATTGAGGTAGTAAACATAGAACTTCAGAAAAATCTTGATAAATCTGAAACTCAAAATAGAAAGCTAAGAAAAGAAGTTGAAAACACATGTTCTGTTAATCCTGCTTGCAACAAGTGTTCATTATGAAAGAACTGAATGAAGGTCTCCTCTCGAACCTTGAATGGTAGAAAGACCTAATTGCTTCATTGAGAGAAGAAAATAAAGATCTGCTAGAAAAAAAAATAGAACTGGAACAAGCAGAAGAAGAATTGATTTAGAACTTGAAAGAAGAAAATGAAAGATTGATGCAATTAAACATAGCCATGTTTGAGAAATTGCACACTTTTGAAATGTGAAAATGTTTGTCTATTGATGAATCTGAAAAAGTGCATGTACTGGAACAAGAGATTGAAAGTTATAAAATTGTAAATAAAGTGTTGAATGAATGTGTTGTCTGCAGTGAACAAGAGATTGCTAGTTATGAACTTCACATTGCATCTCTTGAAAATGAAATCCAAGATTTGAAAAGCTCACTGTCTAGATTTGTGGATGGTAAAGAAAATTTGGATAGGCTATTAGGAGTTAAAGTTAATTTTCAAAAAGAAGGGTTTGGCTACAGCCCAGTGAACAAGAAATCATTTGAACATAAATTGCAAACCTCATTTGTTCATTCTTCTAATGTTCCTGGCACATCTAAGAAAATTCATCCTGTTTCACGGCAGAAAACTCCTAAAATCAGATCTAATAAACAGAAATCCGTGAACAAGAAATCACAAATTGGTATTGCTGGTACCCATGTGCATGTTGTACATAATTCCAATTCACACACAGATGCACAACCAAAGAAAATTTCTTGTCATTACTGTGGTAAAGTTGGCCATATGAAGCATGAATGTCGTATCAAGAAATCTGATGATCTGAATGCATGCAAAAGAACAAATGGTTCTAAAAATTTCAAAAAGCTTCATTTTAAAATCGTCATGTGCATGCTAGAAACATTCATGTTGACAATCATGATGTCCAGAAAAGTGCAATTAAATGCTTTTATTGTGGTAGATCTGGTCATGTGATGCATAATTGCCCTGTTTTGAAGAATAATGAATTAAGGGATAGTAGAAAATTCATTACTCTAAAGAGGCAAGGACTTGTTGCAAATATAAAGCCTCATTTCTGTCATAACTGTAGAAGGACTTGCCATACAGTGAAGGACTGTTGGCATATGTGAGGAATTCACAATGCCCATGATAGAAATGGCAGAACTTCAGCCTTCCCACAGAAATTTCATGCACGCTCTCTGAAAAAAAATATGAATGTCTCTATTCATTGTCATTACTGTGGAAAGGTAGGGCATGTAATGAATGATTACTTTATTTTAAAATCTGATGATCAGCATGCCTTGAACTCACGGACAGCACATGTGAAAGTTGCTACTAACTTTTTAAGACCCAAAAGATCTTGGGTACCTTTAAACAGAAAATGCGAACTTATTCTTGCAGGTGTGCCTTGGAGCAAGGAAATAAAGGGGGTTCATTAAATAAGCAAGGCACCTTGGTTTGGTATAACCCCAATCTCTATGTTCATGATCCTTGCTTGTCGGTTTGTTCTGATTTTCTTCCTTGTTAAAGTTGCACTTCATGTTTTGATTAACAAGAATTCATGCTTACTTTGCATAACTGTTTGGCTGTGGGATTTGGAAGTTGGCTACATATGTTTTCTTGTCTGCATATATCATGCTTAACAATAGAACACTTAAAATATGCTACAGGAAAGCTCATTGCATGTCTTGTGTTGCATATGTTTACATGCATGCTTATACTCATTTGTATTGAACTCAATATGCACTTTCATGCATGACCTTATGGTATATTAAATGGTCTTGGGAGAAGGGCAGATTATGTCTGTCTAGAAACGCACACTATGTGTGAGGAGGTCTTTGGACCTAAGCACTCTGCCTGGTACCATGGATCAATCCTGCACTTTAAGCATGCACATCCTTCATGAGATCCTGTTCAGCATACTCTTTTGGATGATTTTCTTGTCTAGTTTACACATTTAGTACATTCAGTAAGGGGGAGTAAGCAGTTCATGGTAATCTATTTTCCCCACATGCATGACTTACTTGAGATAGGAAGAGTCACTGCATGCATCCATCTGCTCATACATGAACAAGTTGCATGTCTACATTGTGTCCAAATCCTTAAGTTCATTTGAAATGCATGCACTCTCTGGTATTGTAGAAATGCATTTGATCCATGTTCACTACATATGTGTCTCCTTGCATGCTCATGCATAGCTTAAAGAATCTGCTTGGAATGCATAGCACCTTCATCTAAGGGGAGTAAGTGTCTCATGCCTTGATTTGCATTTCCTTCATGCACAATTTACATTTAGTCAGGGGGAGCCAGTGCTAATCTGGCATCATTTGAATGCATGTCATTTGTGAGAGAAAACTGAAAAAGTCCATGCATCCATTTAGAATCAATTTGAGTTAAGATGCATTTCTGGAAGAGCTCAGGTCGACCAAAGGACTTCATATGTCGACTTCCCTGTATTCTCTAAAAACACTGCCTTCTGTCTTGAGCTGAAGCCGACTTAAAGACCTTCATAAGTCGACTTCCTCTATCTGCCTTAAAATTTCTTAACAGCCTTGTCTCTCTTGCACAATCTCATCATTCCTCACTCCTTACTCTCATGGATCTGAGATTAAATGACTGGCTTCTGTTCTTTGGACTTCAAACTCCTTGTATCTGCTGAAAAAGGGGTGATCTCCAGAAAAAACTCTTGATCACATTTTGTCCTCAGCTTTAACTCTGAAAATCTTCCTTCAAATCCAACTTCCTCTGAGGCAGAGCCTCTCTAAGATCTGAGCCCACACTCTCTCATAAGGAGTCTCCTCCTTTTGATTTCAGACATACCTTAATGTTGGCATCCATGTCATCTCTGAAATATCTTGAAACTGGTCGGCATGAACATTGTTGAAAAACTGGCCCTGCTGAAATACTTTGATCCACATTGTGCGTAGAATGATTCCAATCTGTCCATCAATTCATTAATCTGAGCATATCATATATAGGAATCCTCTTTTATAAGGTTGTATGATCACCCATGAATAAACTCATTGGTTTAAGCCTAATGAATTCAAGAGTTTATATAAATTGAACTCACTGAAAAAGATTGTATTCAAAACTTAATACTCAACCAATTCCCACATGTTGTGTCCCGTGCGATCTCCTAAAATCTAAAAATTTAAGGTTTATGGCAATCTTGGTTGAGAAGCTTGGATTAAGTATTGTTCTTAAACATAAAAGAATCAAAAAAATCTTAAAGGGCAGCACATGAGTAAAATTGTGATTTAACGCTCAAGGTAGAGCAATGGCTAAGGGTTCACTAAGAAACTATGTCCTTCATCAAAGAAATGAAGTGAACTGTGTCATGAGGTACCTCTGTTATCTCTACTCAAAATGAAACAAGATAGTTAGTCTCACTGAGTAACTAGGGGTGCTGGCGTCTAAACAATGTGCATCCTTATGTCAAAAGGTGTGGACGACACTTGAATGTTCTTAAAAATTATGAGCCAAAAAGGAAAAAAATCTGAAATTATGACCTAAACGTCAAAAAAAGTGTTGTAACCTTGAGGAGTAAATCAGAAACGTCAAATATATTTAATCTCAATACTAGTCTTGAGCTACTCTTAAGGGAACCCTTGGTTTTGAATGAGTACGATTAAGAGAGGTTAAACAAGATTTAAACATGTGGCCTTGGTTTATTTCTATTAAGTCTGAGTGCAAAATACTTTCAATTGTCTAATTGGTAAACTCTAAATTTATTACACTTAAACAAAGCTGAACATAAGGGCTGTGTCATAGAAAATCTTATAACAGAAGAATCTGAAAATAGCAAGCTTGTCTAGTGAATAGTGTTGCAGATTGTAATTCTTCTGATACAAGCTTTCTTGAACTCCATGAAATAATTCTTCCAAATCATTCATTTTTTGTCGGCACCCTACTAATGCTGCTTGAGACTGTCACTGCTGATGTAAATGTCATTGCAAATTCTTGGTTGCTAATCTCCTTGTCTGGCATGCTACAATGGACTTTTCACCACTGCTGAAACTCTTCCTCTGAAAAATTCTCCCAAGTATAACTCCTTATCTGCTCACTCTCACATTTTGAGTCAAGCTGTTACATTCCACTTGCTAATCAAATTCTACTTCATGCTTGACTCTGCTGGTTTGATTTGGTTCTTTTCAACTCTAACAATTCCTTGATCAAACTTACTCTTCTCCATATCCTAGATGTCACGTCCCGACGCGGAATATCGAGGCGCGACGAGTCGAAACACTCAAGTCGATCAGAGCACGAAGATTGGGGTCCAAACCACAAGAATAGATAAGAAGAAATGGATACTCTTATTTCATCAAAATAGAGTTTTACAACATTCTTAAGACTTACGAGGCAAGATACAACTTCAAAATAAAAATATAATTCTAGTAAGAGCAACCGTTCATAAACCTAGGTAACTAAGGTAATCTTGATTCCTCGACCACTCTAGCTCATTCCCATGAGTTTGGGGTTCATCATCAGAATTACCTGAAATGTTAACCGGAAAATGTAGGGTGAGCGAAATGCTCAGTAGGACTTATATCTCTATACCAAGCAACTTAAAATAATTAACAGTTTCGATAAAGGTATGTGCTATGCCGAGAAACGTAAATAAAATATGGAACAAGCATAAGAGAGAGAGTAAAGTAATGCAGTAAGTGAAATCACAAGTAGACAAGATGTCAAGAGTAAAGTTCAAGTAGAGAATGATCATGTAGCAAGTAATATCATGGATTTGGCCATTTTACGCAAGTATGTACAAGTCAAGTACTTCATGTATTCAAGCAAGTCAAGAAATTCATAAACTGTGGAATGTCATAAACTAATCTAGCAAGTCAAGCACTTCGGTGCAATGTCACACCAAGTCATTCAACTCCCATGGGCACAAGTACTTTCGGGCTCTCCCCCCAGGATCAGACCGGGCTCCATTAATGCCAGACATTGGGTTATGGATCATAGATCCCAAGTATATTTAGACATCCACATAATATGTATGGCCAAAGAATTTCAAGGTAGAGCTTATGAAATAAAGTACAGATCTAGCAAAATTATCATTCAAGGGAACAGTAGTACAAGATTTCAAGTAGATATAAGAGAAGTTCAAGGACGATTTTAAGGCATAATGTTTAACGACATTAAGATAATAAGAAGGCATCATGTTTAACGACATTAAGTCGGTAAGAGAATTGAATTAACGGACACAGCTTATTCGGTTCTCTCGAAAAACTTTGTTAAACAGGCTTAGATCAAGTTTTTAACAGTCGGGTGCTTAATTAGAAAACCGAGGAATCATGGCCAGGTAAGAGGTGGGACAGTGGGAGGCTCCCCTCGCATTTGCGAGGTCCTAATTAATAAACCACTTATCCACTTAAAGCGTTTGCCCGTAGATCTCTTTCCTTAGACACCATTTTCCCTTGGAATTCTAGTTATTTACACGACTTGTTGAAAATACGATAACGTGATAACACGAAAATCGTTCAAACTCGTATCAATCATGATTTATGCAACTAAGCCCATGTAATTTTAATAGATAATATTTACTCCATTTAACATGCTAGAGATATAATATAGTCGTGGAGATCAAAGATATCATGAAGGTAACAAGAACTAGGACAGAAATATAAGCTCATGGAATATAATTATTATCTTTCATAACCTTAACTTAATCGTGTGTGAATTTAAATGATATGCAACTTAACATGACATATCTAAAATGCTAAATGATATATTGGTTCAATTACAACCTGAAACATCACAATCGAGGCAGAGATTGTGCATCTGGAACACGGTCTTACAAAGACACCGTGATCTATATCTAATGCAATTGTATGGATAGCATGCTTAATACTTAATAAAATTTAGGGAAAATGGTATAGAATCAAAGTAACCATGCATCTATATCTAATGCATGCATCAATTTGAGTTTAACATGAGAGAACACCTACCTTGTTGAAGATCAAAGAATAAGAAATTTAAGAACGAAGAACGCTTTCGACACTCCTCCAACTTCAAGCTTTCTCCCTCCAGCAATTCCTCCCAAGAGATTTGTGTTTTGAATAGGGAAGAGCATAGCTCTATTTATAGGCCAAAATCTCCCACCTACTTTCACTATTCCACCAACCTTGTCACTATTACACCAACCTTGTTCCACTATTACACCAACCCCATTACACCAACTTTGTTCCACTATGTGGATGACATAATCTATGACTTAATTTTTTCAATGATGTAAGAGTGACCTCATCCATGACCTCGTTTATTCAATGATGTAAGAATGACATCATCCATTAATTAAGATTAGATTAAAGCTAATAAACATCAGATGCCGACGTCTTCGTCTTTTTCAAATCGTATCACGAATCTCGCCGTTCGTGTTAATACGTGGAATAGGGTTCATGTTTATGTATTCTATACTTTTAAAGACATAACAGAAAAATATTTATAATTTATTTTATTTTCATCTTTCATTATTTCCTTTTTTTATATAATTACATATAAACATTTTTGAGTTGCTACACTAGATGTGTATCAAACTCCATTCTTTTTGTTGATGTCAAAGGGGGAGAGAATATTTGAGTCATCAAGTATTTGCCAATTGCATGTAACATGTCATTAATTGAGTTGATCATAATTGATTCCATGTTGAAATAATGACTCATAGTTTGCCATCATCAAAAAGGGGGAGAATGTTGTGCATGTGTGGAACATGTGTTAACTCTATTGTTTTGATGATGTCCAACTATAAGTCATCATTGTGCTTGTGTAATGACTCAACTATGTCTTTGTTGCTTACATGCAATGTCTTTCATAAAAAGACTCATGATTCTTACAAGCCTAATTGAGAATTAGTCAAACAATTATGACCCTATCAATGTGCCTTAAATCTCTCATAACGTGTGCAAGCAAATTCCTTGAAAGCAAAGCAACAAGCTCAGCAGACTTCTACAATCCAGAGGAAGAGTGTCGACACCAGGTGTCGACACCTTTGTATCAAGGTTCTGTCTGGTGTCGGCAACACTCATGGCGTCGACGCAACAAAGCCTCTCACAGTGTCTTCAGCGGATTTGGCATATGGTGTAACGACCCGAGATTCCGATTACTGGGAAGGCCCGATAACCAGAGACTCGCACCGCCACCCACGAGTCCGAAGACTCGGAAGGGTTAAAAGGATGGTGTGAGACTACACAAGTGTCACGAATAATTATAGAAATTAAACAGTTATATAATTAAGCAGGAAATAAATTAACATTTGACATGATACATGGTCCACAGGATATAATAACATAAACAACAGCAATAGTCCACAACTAGTATAGAGACAAGAAAGAAAAGTACAGCTACACGGGGCATCCCCCGGCTCTGACCTCTAGCACTAACGCTGGGCACCTGAACCACGCTGAGGCTCAGACGCGCTCCCCTGAGGCCGCGACTCAATTGAAACATGGTGAAAACACGCAGGGAATGAGTCTCGGAACAAGACTCAGTAGGGATCACTCGAACCCTACCTCGCAAACGGGGAAACCGCTATGCTAGCAGTAAGCGAGCACCTCGGAAAGGGAAGCCCTGCAATCTACAAAACACCGATCTCACGGTACGAAAATCGACACACGTGCCACGGTGGAACGATCGGAACACCACGGTCAACACGACAAAACCCGAAGGTCAAAGTCGCACGACTGACAGTCTGTCACTCCCGACTCGACAGGAGTACCTCTCACTAGAAGTAAGATCGGATGCGTCCACTGACGGCTTAGTCCGCGTCTCAGGTGTCTCCCTCCGGCCCAGTGGGAACTGAGACACCGTACAAGTAACCACAAACAAGTGACTAGCTGGAGTCACGCTCGTCAGCGTGGGTCCAACCGCCCCCAACCACGTGTGCATACACAGATCACGCGTCCCTGGTCTGGCCCTCTGACTGGTTTTCCCCTCAGCCGGACTCTGGCTGCAAGACGTGGGGCCCGACGGAAACCGGTCCACAAACCGTCTCTAAGCGTAGCATCTCCACCACTCCCTGGTGGGACCACACGCGTGTAAGCAGGCTACAACTAGTGGAGGGTCACTACGGAGTAGACTCTCAAGTCAACGAAAAATAACATCCGCATCCGACGACGTACGGGGACCATCCGACGTACCAGCATTGTCGCACGGTGACCATGGACGAAAAAGAAACGGGGTTGCAAACCACCCGAGGCAACCCTGAGCCTGACGGTCTACTCTAGATGCGTCACAGGCTCTGACGGTCTAAGGCTGGACCGTCACAGCCATCAGACGGCCCAACACAAGGGCGTCAGATGCCCAGTGCAAAACAGAGTGTAACGCAACTACCCTGGTGCGTCACAAGACAAGTGAAAACATATTGTGACACGTGCCACTCGATGCGTCACAGGCCCTGACGCACCTAGCCTGGTGCGTCACAGGCTGTAACGGACCAAGCTTGGTGCGTTACAGTGTGGGAATGCGTCCACTCTAACGCACCCACACAGGGGCGTCACAAGGCTGTGACGCGCCAAGCCTGGTGCGTCACATGCCTTGACCCCCAACGGTCAAAAACCAACGGTAAAGCCAACGGTAGAACGTGCCTGACGGTCCAACATAGGCGCGTCACAGCGCCTGTGGCGGTCTATCGGGGGACCGTCATAGCCCCCAGACCCCAAATGGCTAAAATAGGCTGTGACGCACCCACCTGGGCGCGTCACATGGTGTGACGGTCACTGGAAGGACCGTCACACCGGTCCGACGGTGAAATGGCGTGATACGCCCAAAAATTCTAACCACTCCCCCATGCCTCCATAGGAGAGGAAGAAAGTAATGGGGAAGACCCCTCGGGACCCCTAGCATGCTTCTAAGTCATCAAAACGCGAGGTCGCGGCCTAAAAACATAGATCGGGCGAACTCTCCCAAAATCATGCTTTTGCCCAAACCCGCTCAAAGACACCCCTCTCGGCTCCCATTCGGCCTAGAAAACGCGGGGGATGACGGGATGAGCATAGGGATTCGTCTCCCTACCTCAATGGAGCGAAAGCTCGCCGAATCAAGCTCAAATCACGAAGAATGCTCTTGGAAACCCCGCTCCTTCACGCTTCCCACGAACACCGCACGCCCTCGAGCTCGCCTCGCAGTCGCCCACGCAACCGCGCCGTCGCCCCACCACCGTTTGCAGTCGGAGAGAGGCCCGCCGCGATCGAATGGGAGAGAGAGGGGGCAGTTTCCACGATGGGAGGAAGAAGAAGAAGAAGGAGAAGAAGAAGAAGAAGAGAAGAAGAAGAAGGGTGGGGAGAGAGAGAAAAGGGGGGTATTTATAGAAAATCCAGAAATTTGAGAAAATACCAAAAAAATCAAAAATTACATTTCCGCGATCCTCGGAACGCACTTGTTGACACCCGTTTTTTGCCGATAAGTTGAGTCTTCCGTTTACTCCCATTTGTTGATGCCTCGAGTTATTCGTCACTCATCGGGGCTATTTACAGGCACGTTTTGGGCCAGTGTTATGGGTTGACTCTCTCCTTGGCTAGGATTGTTTCATATCAGGGCTCAATGGGCCTTGGTTTTGGTTGATTGGGCCTTGTTATGAGTTTCAACGTCCACGTGCATGCACGGTTCACCCACGACCGCTCAATCCATGGGCGGTCGACTATGGGCCGTCCATATCTTTTGGAACATTTTGGTTAATTTTCTGAATTTCCACAGACAAGAATTTATGCGGTCCTAATCAAGCCGTTCAACATAATGGACGGATGGATGGTAACCGCCCATATCTGAGAGACCTGCGCTCGATGGTTTTCTCAGATAATTATCCAAATAATTGAATTATCACCGACAAGGATAGAACGGTGGGTCCTTGGTCGCTCTACTTTTGGACGGTCTTATCTGAGCCGTTCATCTATGAGAGTCCAACGGCGAATGTTTCGGTCAGTTCGAGGGATAATATAGATTATTAATAATTTATTTTGAATTTCCACCGACGGGGTTGGACGGCCAGAATATGGCCGCCCATCCAGTTGAGCGGTCTATCGTAAGACCGTTCATCACGTCGATTGTTGAATTTTAACAGATTTTATCCATTTTATCCGTGGTTAAACCCTCAACTTGGTCCTCGATTTTCTCCGTGGATTCTCAACCAAATCGGATGAGACTTGATCCTAACGAAAGTTGAGGATATTATCTTCACTTTATCTTTTGATATCTTGGGTTAATATCCACTGGAAACCCTGATTTCGGGGCTGGCTTTCTAGGCTCTATAAATAGACCCAAAAGGCCGGGCTTGAAAAGGGGGGGGGGGGCAGATTTTGGTCGACGGCGAAGCCCTGCCGCATTCTTGAGCGACCTAGCACCAAGGAGGGAGGCTTTCTACGTACATACAAGGCTCTGGTTTAGGGAGTAGTCGAGTCTTGAGTCTTTTATGTTTGGTTGATTTCGTCACTTTTCATTGCATGCATTGCTTTCTCTTACGTTCTTCTTCATTCTTATCACCATGCACACATCCACCCACGTTTTTGCCACCCTAGGGGTTTAAAATCCCCCAGGTATCCCCCTTTCCACTTAGTCACGTTCACTCCTTGTTATTTTGACATATATTACACCATTCAGTTCTAATCTAGGATGTTTCTGTGTTTTTTTACATTGCTTTTGCAGGTCAGCAATCCTTAGCACGAGGCCCATCCCCTCTGGCCAGCTGGAGAGGGTGGAGGTTGGACCCCATTGGACTTCTGGCTTGGTGGTCTTGCGCGGTTCTACACGGTCCGTTCAAGAAGACGTGCGGCGCAGGCTGGGCTGTCCATATTCCTCCTGCGGTCGCTACAGAGCCGTTCAAATCCCAGAAGTCCTTCATCCCACATCTTCGGTAGCACCCTTAGGTGGTCTATCGTAAGACCGTGCGTCTTTAGGCGGTTCTTCGTCAACCGCTCATCTTCCCTGTGCTGCAGCTAGGCGAGTGTCTCCCCTTCCTTTCAAAGCATGGCGTGTTCATCACGATCGGCGCTTTGGTGGCGATCACGGTTATTTTCGTTTTCTGTTCTCCTCTTACTATCTTTCACTTACACATCGCATGTTGATTTATTCATAACACCATCTTCCTTTAAGTAAGAGGAGAAAATATATCTACAGCACCGATCGCAACGGTACCACTCTCGCCTAGGTGAACGGTCCGGTTCACCCACAACGAGGTTCCGCAGGAATTACCGAAACACACACCGAGAATAGGAAAACACGCGAAAAAGCCGTGGAACACTTCCGGGCCTCCGAAACAACTCCGGATCGCGCCGATCCGAACACGAAAGATGTCCGAAACGAAATTTCAGACACAACGAAGCTAGACACTTCGAGAAACCAGATCCGTGACCCACGAAGAAGAATCCGAAAGGTCCGAGATATTACAGCCCTCCCCCCTTAAAGGAATTTCGTCCTCGAAATTGAGAACAACCCAAGGGGAAAAAAGAGGAAAACTCACTCAAACAGGTAAGGGAACTGCTGACGCATCTCGTCCTCACGCTCCCAAGAAGCCTCACCACCATAGTGCCGCTGCCACACCACCTTGACCAAGGGGATGACCTTGTTCCGTAGGCGCTGTAATGCCCCAAGTTTTTTTTTCCAGATCTTTTAGTGGGTCTCGGAGTGTATTTTGTGCTTTACACGTGTTTTTCCCTGATGTGCCTTTGGAACTCTGTGCAGGGCGAACCGTGGCGTTCTTCGACTCCGGGACAATACCACTGCATTGTGTTCTTTCCGAGGATCGGGATGTAATTTTTCATAATTTTCTGAATCTCTGTAATTTTTGAGTTTTTCTATATATATTAACCTCCCTTTTTCTCTCTCCCCATCTCTCATTTCTCTCTTCCCTCCCTCTCTCTTCTCGCACGCCCTCTTTCTCCCCTCTCTTCTCCGGCGGCCGACGGAGCGAGGCGGCGCGGGCGAGGACGCGGGCGAGGATGGGCGAGGATCGAGGCGGTGGAGGCGCGTGGAAGCTCGGCCGCGGGTTCGTGAAGCGGCGAGGGTTTCACGGCGTTTTCTTCGTGGATCGGCGAGCTCGGGGCGCGAAATCTTCGGTGGAGGTAGGGAGATGGACCCCCAGCTCGTGCACTTCTTTTCCCGTGAGTTTTGTAGGCCGTGGTGAGCGGGCGTAATCGGGGATTTTTTTGGAAAAATCCATGTTTTAGGGCTCGTGGGCCGATCTCCCGTTTCATTACGTTTTTGGCCGATCCGAGACCTTAGATGCATGTTAGGGGCTATTTGGGGGCTTCCCCCTTATTTTCCCCCTCTCCCGTGGAGGTACGGGGGCGTGGGACGTTTTTAGGACGTTTCCCACCATTTCGCGCTCGGACGGGTGTGACGGTCCTTCTAGTGACCGTCACAGCCTGTGACGCCCCTAGGTGGGTGCGTCACAGGGCCCGTTAGCCTTTTTGTGGTTTGTGGGTGTGACGGTCCCACGATAGACCGCCACGGCGTTGTGACACGCCTGGGTTGGACCGTCAGGGACGATCTGACCGTTGGCTTTCGGTCGTTGGTTTTGACCGTTCGGGGTCAAGGCCTGTGACGCACCAAGGCTGGCGCGTCACAGCCTTGTAACGCCCCTGTGTGGGTGCGTCAGAGCAGACGCGTTCCCACCTTGAAACGCACCGAGTTGGTCCGTTACAGCCTGTGACGCACCGAGCGGGACGCGCCACAGTTGTTTTCATTTTGTCTTGTGACACATCAGGGCTGGCGCATCAGAGACCGTGACGCACCAGGGTAGGCGCGTCACAACCAGTTTGCACCGAGCGTCTGACGGCCCTTTGTTGGTGCGTCAGAGTGGTTGTGACGGTCGAGGCTTGGACCGTTACAGACTGTGACGGCCCAAGGTTATACCGTCAGGCTCTGTGTTGTGCCGAGGTGAGTTTTCGTGTTCTCCGCCTTGTTCCGCGATGTGTGGATCCCCGGTCGACCCGGTTGGGACCCAGTGGTCGACCTGCGGTCTCGTGAGTGCCCCAGACACCCGTGGGATTCTGTGTCCATGTTTTGTGGGTGTTGGGAGGACCGTGCTACCTCGTTTAGAGTGCCCGTGGGTTTGAGAGTCCGGGTGACTTCCCGCGTGTCGGGCTTTCGTGTTACGCTAGCCCGAGTCACCGTGTGTCGGTGGGGGTGCGGTGGGGTCTCCCCCGCATGCCGTGAGTTTTCCTGGAAGATGATTCCTGAGTGGGACATGTGTTTGACATTGGACTGTGAGTCCAGTTATCGACATGGCAGCTTGTTCGTTGCCCTGGGAATCATGCTTCTGTGCTTTCCGCGTGGGCCATGCGTATGGCCTTGGACTGCGAGTCCAGTTGCCAGCTTGGGGCTGGAGGGTTCCTGCCTTTCCTTGAGAGTGGGATTTGGTTTGGCGGCCTGTGAGCTACTTTGGGAACCGTGGTTCTGCGTTTCTGGGTGGCCGAGCGTGCGGCCCGTGGACTGTGAGTCCCGTTTCTTCTCCGACTGTGGTCACCGTGCGACGGTGCTTGTACATGGGATGGTCCCCGTACGTCGTCGGGTTCGGACGTTGTTTTCCGTTGAGTTGAGAGTCTACTGCTTCAGTGACCCTCCACTAGTCGTAGCCTGCTTACACGCGTGTAGTCCCACCAGGGAGTGGTGGAGAGGCTACCCTTAGAGACGGTATGTGGACCGGTTTCCGTCGGGCCCCGCGTCTAGCAGCCAGAGTCCGGCTGAGGGGAAAACCGGTCAGAGGGCCAGACCAAGGACGGACGGTCTGTGTGTGCACACGTGGTTGGGGGCGGTTGGACCCACGTCGACGGGCGTGACCCCAGCTAGTCACTTGTTTGTGGTTACTTGTACGGTGTCTCAGTTCCCGCTGGGCCGGAGGGAGACACCTGAGACGCGGAGTAAGACGTCAGTGGACGCATTCGGCCTTGCTTCTAGTCGGAGGTACTCCTGTTCTGGACAGAGAGTGACAGACTGTCAGTTTCCGCGACTTTGACCTTCGGGTTTTCGGTCGTGTTGACCGTTGAGTTTCGATCGTTTCGCCGTGGCGCGTGTGTCGGTTTTCGCGCCGTGAGACTAGTGCTAGTGGCCTTACCGAGGTTGCGTCTTGTCGTGCGGTACCCGTGACCAGGTGTTAAGGTTGCACTTTGGACAGCGTGTCCAGGTTGGTCATGTTCTGGGAGACATGCCTCTACGGCATGGTTGCCGTGGATTTTTACTTCGGTAAGTGGTACTAGTGTAGTTCGGTAGCCCCCGACCGTGAGTTCGGGGTGTGTTTCCGGTACAGTAGGAGTAGTTGTAGTGCCGGGTTTCGACCGGCAACCGAGTTTACTGTTCCTACTGTTGCGGTTGCTCTTGTAGCCTTCCTTTCCGCTACCGCCGTTGTTTCTGGTTGGGGTTCCGCGGGATCCCTGCTGAGTCTCTATTTTGGAGACTCATTCCCTACTTTTCAGGTGTGGCAGTTCTTCTTCCTCGAGGTTCAAGGGTGCTATTCGGAGGTTCTCAGTTGCCAGCTCACCGGGCCGAGTGTTCACTTGGCATGTGGTACGTTTTTACTGCTTTAGACTGTACTTTCTGTTGGACTGGACTCTGTTGTAGCTGTAGTTGTTTATTTATTTCTGTTAATTGTTGAATTGTCCTGCTTTATTTCCTATTTTTTTGTGCCTCCACACTGCTTTTAGCGCTTCCGAGCCCTCCCGGGTCGTGGGCGGCGGTTCGAGTCTCGGGTTATCGGGCCTTCCCGGTAATCAGATTCTCGGGTCGTTACAGCTGGTATCAGAGCGGAGGTTGTGGACGTGCATAGGAATTCGAAATATTGCAGTGATCAGAGTCCATAAAGTCCAGTACAGTCGGTAGCTGGCATAGGGTTTTGTGTTCGCTTTCCGCCTAGCTTCTCGCTTGAGAGCTTGAGTGTGCTGCGTGGCACTGTGAAGGTGGTTGCTGTCCGCGGCTTTCGTGCCAGCATGGGGTCTAAGGATCGAGGTCGAGAGCCTTCTCCCTCATCGGTGGTGGCCCTGGTTGTCCTGCGTTGGGCAGAGGTTGCTGGCAGGCGTGAACTCGCGGTGCTGCGTTCGAGGAACCTGCAGCATGGTCAGGTGGCTGGAGAGGATTATTCGTGGTTAAGTGGCCGTGAGCGTGCTTCAAGGGAGCTGCTATCGATTTTGGCCACTCCAGCTTGAGGTCTATCCAGCCCCTGAGGTGTTCAGGTCGTGGCTTGAGTTGGCAGAGCGGGTGCTCTGGTCGAGAAGTGTGCTCGGGTGAGCGGAGGATCTTCTCGGTGAGCTGTTGTTTCGTCGAGCTTGATGTTCTTGTCGTGCTCTGTGACGTCAGAATGACGTGTCGGTCCCGATTGTTCTGCGGATTTCGAGGCAAGATTTGGCAGAGATGTCCCGGTAAGTCTTTGCCCTTGCGTTTCTGTCAGTGGATGGGTTGTGTTCGCCCTGGAGTTGGCTTCAGATGTGAAGGCTCCACGGCAAGTTCGGGACTCGAGGATGAGCGTCGGCGGTTGTCGTTATGGCCCGTGTTGCGGCTCATGGCGTGGTGCGCTGCAGTTCGAGGAATTGCAGCGGTGGTGCATCGAGAGATGCTGTGATCGTTGTCCGACGTGACACTCGTCGAGTGTGTCGGAGGCGCTGACCTGACGTGGTGATGGTTTCCTTGGTGCTGGATGGTGATGTTTCCAGCATGCACGATGTTCGAGGTCAGGTCGAGCATGGAGTTCTTCCGTTGGTCGGAAGTGCGTTTGGTTTCTCCTTTGGTTGGAGAGATTGTGTTGGGCTAAGGTTCGTCGTCTTGCATTGTGTGTTCGGATTGGTTGGCCTTGTGTGCCATGAAGTCCGTGCGAGACGTGCTCCTTGTCTTGGCCAGGTGGTTGCCTGTGAGAAGTTGTGCCCATTCCCTTATCGTGAAAGGGTGTTGGCGCTTTTCCGAAAGGACGAGTGCTGGTTGGGCGGTGTTCCCGAGAATTTGTGGCTGTGCGCGTGGATCGGAGTGCGCAGCGGAAGCGTGGTGGGCTTGTGACCCACTGGTTCAGGATCGTAGCGTTGGTTGCTACGGTCAGATTCCTGAGTTTGCGTTGAGCATTGGAGGATTGGTTCCTCTGTGCGAAACGTGTTGTTGCCGTGCCGTTGCCTGAGGTATTGTGGTTCTTGGCACTGGCAGGATGGACTGTTGGGGAATGTGCTGGCTAGTGCGCCGCATGAGTACCTTGTTCTTGTGGTGGAAGCCGTGTCAGGCGTCGGTGTTGGGCCCGGATAGGGTTGTTGAGGATGTCGCCTGACGGAAGTTGAGTAATTTGATGAGACCAGACGGAAGAGTGACGCCTGTGGGCGGGGGCCTTTCTCGTGCAGTTGGCGTCGGATTGGTGGTCCTTAACGGGACGTTGGTGTCGCAATGGTTATCCCTAGTTTGGTGACCAGCATGGGATGGTTCCCCTGTAAGTCTGAGTCGAGTGAGGTGATGACTGAAGACACCAGGATCTTGTCATCTGGTTTCGTCGTGCTCCCCGAGAGGGTCGTGTTGGTGCGATGATCGAGCTCGGATGCGGAATCCGAGAGGAGTGTGGCTCGAGTTGTGGTAATTGTCTGTGTGTGAGTCAGCGGATGGCCTGTTGTGAGTTGGATCGTGCCTGGTGGGCCGATGGAGGTTTCTCGTTGACGTGTATCTGCCGACCAGTGGATGGTCGTTCACAGACAGACGATGCTGGTTGTTGGGGCTCGAGCGTGGCGAGAGCCGTGTGCCAGCGAGGCCTTGGGTGGCTGATCATGAGGTGTGCCTTTCCGGACAGGATCTGGGCTTTGTCGAAGTTTGTCTTCTGACAATAGTTGGCTCAGTGATATGTCTGGCTTTGAGCTTGCCAGGTCTGAGGTGATTCTTGGTGCTGAGCCGATGTCCTGGTTGCGGTCTATCGAGATGGCTACGTGAGCCGATGGAGGCTCTGTGTTGGTTGTTCCCTTGCGAAGGGTATGCGACTTGTCAGATGGTTGTGTAGCTGATGTGTGTTTTGTCTGCCGACCATATGATTGATTGGTAGCTGTTTCTCATGTCGAGGGTGTGTTTCCTCGTTGGGCGAGATGGTGGCAGCGGTGCCATGTTGGTTTTCGTGGTGTCTGAGGTGATGCCGGACTATATCCTCTGGTATATGCCTGCTCTGATGGCCGGTGTGCACGGCGCGCGGAGTGAGGTGTTGTGTGTGATTGTAAGTCTGGCTGTGTCCCTCAGGATCGATGCTTTCGTGAGAATCGAGGTTTTCTGTGCTGGGGCTCTGACAGCGTTGTCAGTTGGTTCAGTGTTCTTCCCTTGTGACTTCGTGCTAGGTCCTGAATTTCGAGGACGAAATTCCTTTAAGAGGGGAGGGCTGTAATGCCCCAGGTTTTTTTTCCAGATCTTTTAGTGGGTCTCGGAGTGTATTTTGTGCTTTACACGTGTTTTTCCCTGATGTGCCTTCGGAACTCTGTGTAGGGCGAACCGTGGCGTTCTTCGACTCTGGGACAGTACCACTGCGTTGTGTTCTTTCCGAGGATCGCGGAGGTAATTTTTCGTAATTTTCTGAATCTCTGCAATTTTTGGGTTTTTCTATATATATTAACCTCCCTTTTTCTCTCTCCCCATCTCTCATTTCTCTCTTCCCTCCCTCTCTCTTCTCTCACGCCCTCTTTCTCCCCTCTCTTCTCCGGCGGCCGACGGAGCGAGGCGGGGGCAAGGCGGAGGCAGCGCAGGCGAGCACGGGGGCGAGGATGGGCGAGGATCGAGGCGGTGGAGGCGCGCGGAAGCTCGACCGCGGGTTCGTGAAGCGGCGAGGGTTTCACGACGTTTTCTTCGTGGATCGGCGAGCTCGGGGCGTGAAATCTTCGGTGGAGGTAGGGAGATGGACCCCCAGCTCGTGCACTTCTTTTCCCGTGAGTTTTGTAGGCCGTGGTGAGCCGAGCGGGCGTAATCGGGGATTTTTTGGGAAAAATCCATGTTTTAGGGCTCGTGGGCCGATCTCTCGTTTCATTGCGTTTTTGGCCGATCCGAGGCCTTAGATGTTAGGGGCTATTTGGGGGCTTCCCCCTTGTTTTCCCCCACTCCCGTGGAGGTACGGGGTCGTGGGACATTTTCGGGACGTTTCCCGCCGTTTCGCGCTCGGACAGGTGTGACGGTCCTTCCAGTGACCGTCACAGCCTGTGACGCCCCCGGGTGGGTCCGTCACAGGGCCCGTTAGCCTTTTTGTGGTTTGTGGGTGTGACGGTCCCACGATAGACCGCCACGGCGCTGTGACGCGCCTGGGTTGGACCGTCAGGGACTATCTGACCGTTGGCTTTCGGTCGTTGGTTTTGACCGTTCGGGGTCAAGGCCTGTGACACACCAAGGCTGGCGCGTCACAGCCTTGTAATGCCCCTGTGTGGGTGCGTCAGAGCAGACGCGTTCCCACCTTGTAATGCACCAGAGTTGGTCCGTTACAGCCTGTGACGCACCGAGCGGGATGCGTCACAGTTGTTTTCATTTTGTCTTGTGACGCATCAGGGCTGGCGCGTCACAGACTGTGACACACTAGGGCTGGCGCGTCAGAGACCGTGACGCACCAGGGTAGGCGCGTCACAACCGGTTTGCACCGAGCGTCTGACGGCCCTTTGTTGGTGCGTCAGAGTGGTTGTGACAGTCGAGGCTTGGACCGTTACAGACTGTGATGGCCCAAGGTTAGACCGTCAGGCTCTGTGTTGCGCCGAGGTGAGTTTTCGTGTTCTCCGCCTTGTTCCGCGATGTGTGGATCCCCGGTCGACCCGGTTGGGACCCAGTGGTCGACCTGCGGTCTCGTGAGTGCCCCAGACACCCGTGGGATTCTGTGTCCGTGTTTTGAGGGTGTTGGGAGGACCGTGCTACCTCGTTTAGAGTGCCCGTGGGTTTGAGAGTCCGGGTGACTTCCCGCGTGTCGGGCTTTCGTGTTACGCTAGCCCGAGTCACCGTGTGTCGGTGGGGGTGCGGTGGGGTCTCCCCCGCATGCCGTGAGTTTTCCTGGAAGATGATTCCCGAGTGGGCCATGTGTTTGGCCTTGGACTGTGAGTCCAGTTATCGGCGTGGCAGCTTGTTCGTTGCCCTGGGAATCATGCTTCTGTGCTTTCCGCGTGGGCCATGCGTATGGCCTTGGACTGCGAGTCCAGTTGCCAGCCTGGAGCTGGAGGGTTCCCGCCTTTCCTTGAGAGTGGGATTTGGTTTGGCGGCCTGTGAGCTGCTTTGGGAACCGTGGTTCTGTGTTTCTGGGTGGCCGAGCGTGCGGCCCGTGGACTGTGAGTCCCGTTTCTTCTCCGACTGTGGTCACCGTGCAACGGTGCTGGTACGTGGGATGGTCCCCGTACGTCGTCGGGTTCGGACGTTGTTTTCCGTTGAGTTGAGAGTCTACTCATTCTGTGACCCTCCACTAGTCGTAGCCTGCTTACACGCGTGTGGTCCCACCAGGGAGTGGTGGAGAGGCTACGCTTAGAGACGGTTTGTGGACCGGTTTCCGTCGAGCCCCGCGTCTAGCAGCCAGAGTCCGGCTGAGGGGAAAACCGGTCAGAGGGCCAGACCAGGGACGGACGGTCTGTGTGTGCACACGTGGTTGGGGGCGGTTGGACCCACGTCGACGGGCGTGACCCCAGCTAGTCACTTGTTTGTGGTTACTTGTACGGTGTCTCAGTTCCCGCTGGGCCGGAGGGAGACACCTGAGGCGCGGACTAAGACGTCAGTGGACGCATTCGGCCTTGCTTCTAGTGGGAGGTACTCCTGTTCTGGACAGAGAGTGACAGATTGTCAGTTTCCGCGACTTTGACCTTCGGGTTTTCGGTCGTGTTGACCGTTGAGTTTCGGTTGTTTCGCCGTGGCGCGTGTGTCGGTTTTCGCGCCGTGAGACTAGTGCTAGTGGCCTTACCGAGGTTGCGTCTTGTCGTGCGGTACCCGTGACCAGGTGTCAGGGTTGCACTTTGGACAGCGTGTCCAGGTTGGCCGTGTTCTGGGAGACAGGCCTCTACGGCGTGGTTGCCGTGGATTTTTACTTCGGTAAGCGGTACTAGTGTAGTTCGGTAGCCCCCGACCGTGAGTTCGGGGTGTGTTTCCGGTACAGTAGGAGTAGTTGTAGTGCCGGGTTTCGACCGGCCACCGGGTTTACTGTTCCTACTGTTGCGGTTGCTCTTGTAGCCTTCCTTTCCGCTACCGCCGTTGTTTCTGGTTGGGGTTCCGCGGGATCCCTGCTGAGTCTCTATTTTGGAGACTCATTCCCTACTTTTCAGGTGTGGCGGTTCTTCTTCCTCGAGGTTCGAGGGTGCTATTCGGAAGTTCTCAGTTGCCAGCTCGCCGGGCCGAGTGTTCACTTGGCATGTGGTACATTTTTACTGCTTTAGACTGTACTTTCTGTTGGACTGGACTCTGTTGTAGCTGTAGTTGTTTATTTATTTCTGTTAATTGTTGAATTTTCCTACTTTATTTTCTATTTCTTTGTGCCTCCACACTCCTTTTAGCCATTCCGAGCCCTCCCGACTCGTGGGCGGCGGTTCGAGTCTCAGGTTATCGGGCCTTCCCGGTAATCGGATTCTTGAGTCGTTACAGCGCTGCTCTCGCCTATCCTCCACGCGGACTGGAAACTCTGGGAGAGAAAGATCTGGAGTCACCTCGGGCCAAACAGAATCCTCAAGCACATGAGAGTCATCGGGCATATACTTCCGCAATATCGAGACGTGGAACACATCATGCACCGACGCCAACTCAGGGGGTAACTGCAACCGATAAGCTACCTCACCGATGCGCTCCACGATGAGAAAGAGACCAACATAGTGGGGGCTCAGCTTCCCACGCCACCCAAAGCGCATCACCCTCTTCATTGGAGAAACTCTCAAGAACACGCGATCACCCACGGCGAACGCGAGAGGCTGCCGCCTACGGTCAACATAGCTCTGCTGCCGACTCTGGGCCGCCAACATGTTCTGACGAACCAGGTGCACAACATCCACACACTACTGCACCAACTCCGGTCCCGTCAAAACACGCTCACCAACCTCAAACCAATCCAGTGGACTCCGACACGGATGCCCATACAACGCCTCATAAGGAGCCATGCCGATGCTCGAATGATAGCTGTTGTTGTAGGCAAACTCCACCAACGGTAGGTGGTGAATCCAACTCCCCTGTCACTCTAGGCAACAGGATCTCAGCATGTTCTTCAAAGTCTGAATGGTCCTCTCTTACTGACCATCTGACTAAGGATGATACGCAGAGCTAAAAGCCAAATCCGTGCCAAGAGCTCGCTGGAAACTCCTCCAGAATCCAGAAGTGAAGCGCGGATCCCGATCCGACATGATGGAAATGGGAATCCCATGCAACGGGACGATCCGCTCCACATAAAGACGAGCCAACTTAGGCGCGCTCCAGCTGACTTTGACCGGTAACAATCGAGTCACCTTCGTCAGCCTATCCACCAGCAACCAAATACTGTCTTGCCCACTCGGAGTCCTCGACAATCCCACCATGAAATCCGTGGTCACGTGGTCCAACTTCCACGCGGGAACATCCAAGGGCTGGGGAATACCACCCGGTCGCTGATGCTCCGCCTTCACCTGTTGACAGGTTAGGCACCTGGCCACAAACTCGACAACATCTCTCTTCATGCCAGGCCACCAGAACTACCTTCGCAAATTCCGATACATCTTCGTCACACCCAGGTGTACGGTGTACTTGCTCCCATGAGCCTCGCCTAACACCGCGCAACGAACCCGCTCCTCGGCTGGGACGTACAGCCTACCACGGAATCTCACGGCTCTGTCCTCGTCGAGCTCCACATCAGCCATAGCCAGAATTCGGGGCAACCCAGGTCCGCATGCTGAGCCTCTGTCGCCTGACGGCAGATGGCAGGCGTGTCATTCAGACTCGCAAGCACCGCTAACCCTGTCTCCTGGGGAATCTTGAGCCTGAATGAAACTTCAGGCACTTGTTCCCAGAGCCTCCACGGAAATACCATCACCAGATATCACGTGCCCTAAAAAGTGTACCTCACGAAGCCAGAACTCGCACTTACTGAGCTTCGCATACCACTGGTGATCTCGCAATGTCTGCAGCACCACACCTAAATGGTACGCGTGCTCCGTGGCAGACCGCGAATAAACAAGGATGTCGTCCACAAATATGACCACGAATTGGTCCAGATACGGACGGAACACCCTCTGCATCAAGTCCATGAAGCCTGGGGGGGCATTGGTGATCCCGAACGGCATCACCAAAACTCATAAAGCCCGTACCTCGTACTGGACGCAGTCTTCTCCACATCGGACTCGCGAATCCTCAGCTGATAGTAACCGGACCGCAAATCAATCCGCGAGAACACTCGTGCAGACTGAAGCTGGTCGAACAAATCATCGATCTGTGGCAACGGATACTTGTTCTTAATGGTCACTTCATTCAGCTGCCGGTAGTCAATGCACAACCTCAAGCTACAATCCTTCTTCTTCACGAACAACACGGGCGCACCCCAAGAGGAAAAGTTAGAACGAATGTACCCCTTGGCCAGCAGCTCCTGCAACTGCGCCGTCAACTCCCTCAACTCAGCGGGGGCCATACGGTTGGGAGCCTTCGCCAAAGGTCCCGTACCAGGCACAACCTCAATAACGAAATCGATCTACTGCTGGGGAGGCAATCCAGGCAAGTCCTCCGGAAAAACATCGGGAAACTCGCACACCACCGGAATGTCCTCGACATCCGGCTCCATCTGGTCTGCCACAACCAGGGAGGCGAGAAAACCCTGACAACCTGCATCAAGCAAATGACGAGCTCGAATCGCAGAAATAAGAAAGCGGGAAGAGGAAGACTTGATACCTTAGAAATAGAAGGTGGGTCCGTGAAGTCGCCGGAAATAAACCATCTTCGAGTCGCAATCCACCAACGCATGATGTGCCCGAGCCAATCCATGTCTAAAATCACATCAAAGTCCTGAAGCGGCAATGCATAGAGCCTAGCCGGCAAACTCCGCCCTTCCACCCACACAGGAACCTCATCAAAGCAATACGGAGTAATCATAAAATCACCCGAAGGCAACTCCACTGCCAAATCACAGGACAACTAGGTCACCGGCTCCTCAATACTCAGCGCGAAATCCCCCGAAACAAACAAATGAGACGCATCAGAATCGAACAAAACTTGAGCTGCACAACCCAGAATCTAAACGGTACCTTCCACGAGCTATGACGCCACTGTCTCTGCCCTGGTCATGTGTGTGATCTGGCCTCGAGCTCTCTGCCTACCTCCCACACTAGCTGACTTGGGTAGCAGCGAATATTATCCCTGCTGCTGCTGCTGCTGTGGCCTCTGCCGCCGGGGAACCTGCTACTGCTGAGGAAACTTCTGTTGCTGCTGCCTCTGAGGACAGTCACGTGGCATATCCCCTGGCTGGTCACACCGGAAATAAACTATCGGTGACGTGCACTGCCTGTCTGGATGGTAGTCGCTACACCGTGGACACGGTCCTCGCGATCAACCCTCTGATCCCTGACGCTGAAAAGGAATCGGCTGCTGTACACTGCCCGATGATGCCTGCCTCTGATCCTTGGGCTTCTTCTTACCGAACCCCTTCTTAAGGAACTTCTTGACCTTCGAGCCAAAAGACACAGATGCTGTCGCCGACGCTGCCGGAGCCGGTGCTCTTGAACCACCCGACGCATGATGGTAGGAACCCTGCTGTTGGGTAGCCGACTGCTGGCTGCGACCCGACAAAGATTGCCCCTGGCTAATCTGTCATCGAGTCCTCTGCATATCCATCTCCAACGAAGCCGCAACATGAGACGCTGTCTCCAGATCAGTGGCCGCATTTGCAATCAAATGGTGCCTCAGCTCCTGGCTCAAGCCCTGTACGAACCGTGCGGTCTTCACCCTCTCATGCTCCATGATATGAGGTGCATACCGACCCAGCTCAACAAATCGAGCCCTGTACTGTAAAACGGACATGTCGCCCTGAGCCAGCTCCAGAAACTCACGCATCCGCTGCGTAGCAATATACTCTGGACAGTAGGTATGCTCAAAAGTACTGACAAAGTCCCCCACATAATCTGCTCAAGTGGACAAAGCTGGAAAGACGTCTTCCACTCGGAAGATCACCACTCCCGAGCCGTACCCTGTAACTGGTTGGAGGCCAACATCACTCTGTCCTCCGCAGCACTCCGCGCGGAACTGAACACCCGCTCCATCTCGTCGAGCCAACTCCGAGCCATATCATCATCTGGCTGACTGCCGTAGTAAGGTGGATGGAACTGGACGAAATCCTTCACTGCTCGGCCTGACCTACCCCTGGTCGACGAGCCCTCACCAGCCTCTCCGCCGAACTGCTGAGACATAAGCTGGTACATGCCACGGAAGAAATCCTCGGCCCCCGGAAACCTCGCAGCATCCGCTACCCCGGTGGCTGCTGGTGGCGCTCTACTATGCTCCTCCTAATCTCGCTGACCCCCCAGCTGGATCTCCTGACCTCCATCCGACTGCCCCTGCCTAGAGCGAGTGCCCCGCCTCGACGCCATGCTCGCTCCTGAAGTAAAAGACAGGAAGCACGGGAACAGCAAGGTTAAGAAAACACACGATGCCCGATGCCAGCGTCACCTGTACATCATCGTTGTGGACTAGTGGACCACTATAATTACTTGTGATTCTCGTATAATCCCACAACCACTGCTCTGATTTCAGCTGTAACGACCTGATAATCCGATTACCGGGAAGGCCTGATAACCTGAGGACTCGCACCGCCACCACGAGTCCGAAGACTCGGAAGGGTTAAAAGGATGGTGTGGAGACTACACAAGTGTCACGAATAATTACATAAATTAAACAGTTATATAATTAAGTAGGAAATAAATTAACATTTTACATGATACATGGTCCACAAGATATAATAACATAAACAACAGCAATAGTCCACAACTAGTACAGACACAAGAAAGAAAAGTACAGCTACACGGGACATCCCCCGACTATGACATCTGGCACTAACGCTGGGCACCTGAACCACGCTGAGCCACAGACGCGCTGCCCTGAGGCCGCGACTCACCTGAAACACGGTGAAAACACGCAGGGAATGAGTCTCAGAACAAGACTCTGTAGGGATCACTCGAACCCTACCTCGCAAATGGGGAAACCACTACGCTAGCAATAAGCGAGTACCTCGTAAAGGTAAGCCCTGCAATCTACAAAACACCGATCTCACGGTATGAAAACCGACACACGTGCCATGGTGGAACGACCGGAACACCATGATCAACACGACAAAACCCGAAGGTCGAAGTCGCACGACTGACAGTTTGTCACTCTCGACTCGACAGGAGTACCTCCCACTAGAAGCAAGACCGGATGCGTCCACTGACGGCTTAATCCGCGTCTCAGGTGTCTCACTCCGGCCCAGCGGGAACTGAGACACCGTACAAGTAACCACAAACAAGTGACTATCCGGGGTCACGCTCATCAGCGTGGGTCCAACCGCCCCCAACCACGTGTGCACACACAGACAACACGTCCCTGGTCTGGCTCTGTGATCGGTTTTCCCCTCAGCCGGACTCTGGCTGCAAGACGTGGGACCCGACGGAAACCGGTCCACAAACCGTCTCTAAGGGTAGCCTCTCCACCACTCCCTGGGGGGACCACAAGCGTGTAAGCAGGCTACGACTAGTGGAGGGTCACTACAGAGTAAACTCTCAAGTCAACGGAAAACAACGTCCGCATCGACGACGTACGGGGACCATCCCACGTACCAGCACCGTCGCACGGTGACCACGGTCGGAAAAGAAACCGGGTTGCAAGCCACACGGGGCAACCCTGAGCCTGACGGTCTACTCCAGACGCGTCACAGGCTCTAACGGTCTAAGGCTGGACCGTCACAGCCATCTGACGGCCCAACACAGGGGCGTCAGATGCCCAGTGCAAAACAGGGTGTAAGGCACCTACCCTGGTGCGTTACAGTCTGTGACGCGCCTACCCTGGTGCGTCACAAGACAAGTGTAAACATTCTATGACGCGTGCCACTCGGTGCGTCAGAGGCCCTAACGCACCTAGCCTGGTGCGTCACAGGCTGTAACGGACCAAGCTTGGTGCGTTACAATGTGGGAATGCGTCCACTCTAACGCACCCACATAGGGGCGTCACAAGGCTATGACGCGCCAAGCCTGGTGCGTCACATGCCTTGACCCCCAACAGTCAAAAACCAACGGTAAAGCCAACGGTCGAAAGTCCCTGACGGTCCAACCCAGGCGCGTCACAGCGCCTGTGGCAGTCTATCGGGGGATCGGCACAGCCCCCAGACCCCAAATGGTTAAAACAGGCTGTGACGCACCCACCTGGGCGCGTCACACGGTGTGATGGTCACTGGAAGGACCATCACACCGGTCCGACGGCGAAACGGCATGAAACGCCCAAAAATTCCAACCACGCCCCCATGCGTCCATAAGAGAGGGGAAAGCAAAGGGGAAGACCCCTGGGGACCCCTAGCATGCTTCTAAGCCATCAAAACGTGAGATCGCGGCCTAAAAATATAGATCGGGTGAACTCCCCCAAAATCATGCTTTTGCCCAAACCCGCTCAAAGACACCCCTCTCGGCTCCCATTCGGCCTAGAAAACGCGGGGGATAACGGGATGAGCATAGGGATTCATCCCCCTACCTTAATGGAGCAAAAGCTCCGTCGAATCAAGCTCAAATCACAAAGAACGCTCTTGGAAACCCCGCTCCTTCACGCTTCCCACGAACACCGCACGCCCTCGAGCTCGCCTCGCAGCCGCCCACGCAACCGCGCCGTCGCCCCGCCGCCGTCTGCAGCCGGAGAGAGGCCCGCCGCGATCGAATGGGAGAGAGAGGGGGAGAGGGGGGCGATTTCCACGGTGGGAGGAAGAAGAAGAAGAAGAAGAAGAAGGGTGGGGAGAGAGAGAAAAATGGGGGTATTTATAGGAAATCCTGAAATTTTGGAAAATACCAAAAAAATCAAAAATTACATTTCCGCGATCCTCGAAACGCATCGATCGCAACGGTACCACTCTCGCCTAGGTGAACGGTCTGGTTCACCGACAACGAGGTTCCGAAGGAATTACTGAAACACACACCGGGAATCAGAAAACACACGCTGAAAAGCCGCGGAACACTTCCGGGCCTCCGAAACAACTCCGGATCGCGCCGATCCGAACATGAAAGATGTCCGAAACGAAATTTCAGACACAACGGAGCCGGACACTCTGAGAAACCAGATCCGTGACCCACGAAGAAGGATCCGAAAGGTCCAAGATATTACAGCCCTCCCCCCTTCAAGGAATTTCATCTTCGAAATTGAGAACAATCGAAGGGGAAAGAAGAGGAAAACTCACTCGAACAGGTAACGGAACTGCTGACGCATCTCGTCCTCACGCTCCCAAGAAGCCTCACCACCAGAGTGCCCCTGCCACACCACCTTGACCAAGGGGATGACCTTGTTCCGCAGGCGCTGCTCTCGCCTATCCTCCACGCGGACTGGAAACTCTGGGAGAGAAAGATCTGGAGTCACCTCGGGCCAAACAGAATCCTCAAGCACATGAGAGTCCTCGGGCATATACTTCCGCAACATCGAGACGTGGAACACGTCATGCACCGACGCCAACTCAGGGGGTAACTACAACTGATAAGCTACCACACCAATGCGCTCCACGATGAGAAAGGGACCAACATAGCGGGGACTCAGCTTCCCACGCCTCCCAAATCGCATCACCCTCTTCATTGGAGAAACTCTCAAGAATACGCGATCGCCCACGGCGAACGCGAGAGGCTGCCGCCTACGGTCAGCATAGCTCTTCTGCCGACTTTGGGCCGCCAACATGTTCTGACGAACCAGGTGCACAACATCCACACACTGCTGCACCAACTCCGGTCCCGTCAAAACACGCTCACCAACCTCAAACCAATCCAGTGGAGTCCGACACGGATGCACATACAACGCCTCATAAGGAGCCATGCCGATGCTCGAATAATAGCTGTTATTGTAGGCAAACTCCACCAACGGTAGCTGGTGAATCCAACTCCCCTGCCACTCCAGGCAGCAGGATCTCAGCATGTCCTCCAAAGTCTGAATGGTCCTCTCTGACTAAGCATCTAACTAAGGATGATACGCAGAGCTAAAAGTCAAATCCGTGCCAAGAGCTCGCTGGAAACTCCTCCAGAATCCAGAAGTGAAGCGCGGATCCCGATCCGACACGATGGAAATGGGAATCCCATGCAACGGGACGATCCACTCCACATAAAGACGAGCCAACTTAGGCACGCTCTAGCTGACTTTGACCGGTAACAACTGAGTCACCTTCGTCAGCCTATCCACCAGTAACCAAATACTGTCATGCCCACTCGGAGTCCTCGGCAATCCCACAACGAAATCCGTGGTCACGTGGTCCCACTTCCACGCGGGAACATCCAAGGGCTGGAGAGTACCTCCCGGTCGCTGATGCTCCGCCTTCACCTGTTGACAGGTCAGGCACCTGGCCACAAACTCGACGACATCTCTCTTCATGCCAGGCCACCAGAACTTCCTTCGTAAGTTCCGATACATCTTCATCGTACCCGGGTGTACGGTGTACCTGCTCCCATGAGCCTCGCGTAACACCGCGCGACGAACCCGCTCCTCGGCTGGGACGTACAGCCTACCACGGAATCTCACGGCTCCGTCCTCGTCGAGCTCCACATCAGCCATAGCCAGAATCCGGGGCAACCCAGGGTCCGCACGCTAACCCTGGCTCCTGGGGAATCTTGAGCCTGAATGAAACTTCGGGCACTTGTTCCCAGAGCCACCACTTCCTCAACATCAAGCACTGACCGCGACCTTCTGACTCAAAGCATCGGCGATGACATTCATCCTGCCCGACTGATAAGATAGGGTGAAGTCATAATCCTTCATGAACTCCATCCATCGCCTCTGCCTGAGGTTAAGGTCCCTCTGTGTGAACACATATCGCAAACTCTGATGGTTAGTGAACACCTCGAACCTCTCACCGTACAGATAATGCCTCCAGATCTTCAGCGCGAAGATCATAGTCGCTAACTCCAGGTCATGGGTAGGGTAGTTCTCCTCGTGGGGGCTTCAGCTACCGAGATGCATAAGTCACCACTCTACCATGCTGCATCAACACAACACCCAATCCGACCCCGGAAGCATCTATACAGACCACAAAACCTCTGATCCAGAAGGTAAAACCAACACCGGAGCCGAGGTGAGCAATCTCTTCAGTTCCCTGAAACTCTGCTCACACTCCTCAGACCAGACGAAAGGCCTATCCTTCCGCGTAATTCTAGTCATTGGGGCCGCAATGCGAGAAAAATTCTGAATAAACCGTCGATAATAGCCCGCAAGTCCCAAGAAACTCTGGATCTCCGTCACAGACCTCGGCCTCAGCCACTGCATTATTGCCTCAACCTTGGCAGGGTCCACAGAAATACCATCACCAGAGATCACGTGCTCTAAAAAGTGTACCTCACGAAGTCAGAACTCGCACTTACTGAGCTTTGCATACAACTGGTGATCTCGCAATGTCTGCAGCACCACACCCAAATAGTACGCGTGCTCCTCGGCAGACCGCGAATAATTAAGGATGTCGTCCACAAATATGACCACGAATTGGTCCAGATACGGACGAAACACCCTCTGCATCAAGCCCATGAAGGCTGGGGGGGCATTGGTGAGCCCGAACGGCATCACCAAAACTCATAATGCCCGTACCTCGTACTGAACGCAGTCTATCCACATCGGACTCGCGAATCCTCAGCTGATAGTAACCGGATCGCAAATCAATCCACGAGAACACTCGCGCAGACTGAAGCTGGTCGAACAAATCATCAATCTGTGGCAACGGATACTTGTTCTTAATGGTCACTTCATTCAGCTGCCGGTAGTCAAGCACAACCGCAAGCTACCGTCCTTCTTCTTCACGAACAACACGGGCGCACCCCAAGGGGAAAAGCTAGAACAAATGTACCCCTTGGCCAGCAGCTCCTGCAACTGTCCCCTCAACTCCCTCAACTCAGCGGGGCCCATACGGTAGAGAGCCTTCGCCAAAGGTCCCGTACCAGGCACAACCTCGATAACGAAATTGATCTCCTGCTGGGGAGACAATCCAGGTAAGTCCTCCGGAAAAATATCGGGAAACTCGCATATCACCGGAATGTCCTCGACATCCGGCTCCATCCGGTCTGCCACGACCACGGAGGCGAGAAAACCCTGACAACCCGCATCAAGTAAACGATGAGCTCGAATCGTAGAAATAAGAAAGCAGGAAGAGGAAGACTTGATACCTTAAAAATAGAAGGTGGGTCCGTGAAGTCACTGGAAATAAACCCTCTTTGAGCCTCAATCCACCAACGCATGATGTGCCTCGAGCCAATCCATGCCCAAAATCAAATCAAAGTCCTGAAGCGGCAACACATAGAGCCTAGCCGGCAAACTCCGCCCTTCCACCCACACAGGAACCTCATCGAAGCAATACGGAGTGATCATAAAATCACCCAAAGGTAACCCCACTGCCAAATCACAGGGTAACTGGGTCACCGGGTCCTCAATACTCAGCGTAAAATCCTCCGAAACAAACGAATGAGACACACTAGAATCGAACAAAACTCGAGCCGCACAACCCAGAATCTGAACGGTACCTTCCACGAGCTGCGACGCCACTGCCTCTGCCCTGGTCATGTGTGTGATCTGGCCTCGAGCTCTCTGCCTGCCTCCCACACTAGCTGACTTGGGTAGCGGCGGATACTGTCCCTGCTGCTGCTACTACTGTGGCCTCTGCTGCTGGGGAACCTGTCGCTGCTGAGGAAACTGCTGCTGCTGCTTCCTCTGAGGACAGTCACGTGTCATATGCCTTGGCTGGTCACACCGGAAACAAACTATCGGTGCCGTGCACTGCCTATCTGGAAGGTAGTCGCTACACCGTGGGCACGGTCCTCGCGATCCACCCACTGATCCCTGACGTAGAAAAGGAATCGGATGCTGTACACTGCTCGATGATGCCTGCCTCTGATCCTTGGGCTTCTTCTTACGGAACCCCTTCTTAAGGAACTTCTTGACCTTCGAGCCAAAAGACACAGATCCTGTCGCCGACGCTGTCGGAGCCGGTGCTCTTGAACCACCCGACACATGATGGTAGGAACCCTGCTGTTGGGTAGCCGACTGCTGGCTGCGTCCCGACAAAGACTGCCCCTGGCTAATCGGTCCTCGAGTCCTCTGCATATCCATCTCCAACGAAGCCGCAACACGAGACGCTGTCTCCAGATCAGTGGCCGCATTTGCAATCAAATGGTGCCTCAGCTCCTGGCTCAAGCCCTGTACGAACCGTGCGGTCTTCACCCTCTCATGCTCCATGATATGAGGTGCATACCGACCCAGCTCAACAAATCGGGCCCTGTACTTCAACACAGACATGTCGCCCTGAACCAGCTCCAGAAACTCACGCATCCGCTGCGTAGCAATATACTATGGACTGTAGGTATGCTCAAAAGCACTGACAAAGTCACCCCACAGAATCTGCTCAAGTGGACAAAGCTGGAAAGATGTCTTCCACTCGGAAGACCACCACTCCCGAGCCGTACCCTACAACTGGTTGGAGGCCAACATCACTCTGTCCTCCGCAGCACTCCGCGCGGAACTGAACACCCGCTCCATCTCGTCGAGCCAACTCCGAGCCATATCATGATCTGGCTGACCGCCGTAGTAAGGTGGATGGAACTGCACGAAATCCTTCACTGCTCGGCCTGACCTACCCCTGGTCGACGAGCCCTCACCAGCCTCTCCGCCGAACTGCTGAGACATAAGCTGGTACATGCCACGAAAGAAATCCTCGGCCCCCGGAAACCTCGCAGCATCCGCTGCCTCGGTGGCCGCTGGTGGCGCTCTACTATGCTCCACCTAATCTCGCTGAACCCCCTGCATCTCCTGACCTCCAGCCGACTGCCCCTGCCGAGAGCGAGTGCCCCGTCTCGACGCCATGCTCGCTCCTGAAGCAAAAGACATGAAGCACGGGAACAGCAAGGTTAAGAAAACACACGATGCCCGATGCCAGCGTCACCTGTACATCATCATTGTGGACTAGTGGACCACTACAATTACTTGTGATTCTCGTATAATCCCACAACCACTGCTCTGATACCAGCTGTAACGACCTGATAATCTGATTACCGGGAAGGCTCGATAACCCGAGACTCGCACCGCCACCGACGAGTCTGAAGACTCTGAAGGGTTAAAAGGATGGTGTGGAGACTACACAAGTGTCACGAATAATTGCAGTAATTAAATATTTATATAATTAAGCAGGAAATAAATTAACATTTTACATGATACATGGTCCACAAGATATAATAACATAAACAACAGTAATAGTCCACAACTAGTACAGAGATAAGAAAAAAAAGTACAGCTACACGAGGCATCCCCCGACTCTGACATCTGGCACTAACGCTGGGCACCTGAACCAGGATGAGCCTCAGACGCGCTCCCCTGAGGCCGCGACTCACCTGAAATACGGTGAAAACACGCAGGGAATGAGTCTCGGAACAATACTCAGTAGGGATCACTCGAACCCTACCTCACAAACGGGGAAACTGCTACGCTAGCAATAAGCGAGTACCTCGGAAAGGTAAGCCCTGCAATCTACAAAACACCGATCTCGTTTGTGAGGCGGCGTTTAACTCCAAAGCAGGGCGGCGATCAAAGGCTCGGCACGGCGTGGACGGCGTCAATCTTCTAATCCTCAGCTCATTTGTTTCCCTTATTCTTTTAATTTCAAGTTGTTCTTTTTATTTCCATAACAATAAAATTCATTTTTGGCAAAATTATGTTCTTTTCTCTCTCTTTCTAAATTCTCTTCTTTAACCCTCTCATATTCTTTAGATAGTCTTTACTTCATACAATTTATTTTCCATTAGTTTTAACTCACTCAAAAAATTCACTTACCAAAATACATGAATTTTCCAACTTACTTAAAATGAAATCTTTCTTCCTCGTGGGATCGACCCGTGCTTACCACTCTACTTAGATTTTATATCTTTTTAGTCACTGAGTCCGGTTAATTTTTAAAATTATGACACAACATTTTTAATGACATTTGTCGGAGCGCATCAATTTTTGACGCCGTTGTCGGGGAGGAAAAATGATTTTTAAATATTGGAAAAAATTTGTGTTTGATGTATATATGTGAATATTATTTTTTTTATTTTTATTTTGTAGGAAAAATAAAAAAAATTAAAAAAATTTGGACTTGAAAATCCTAGAAACTAAACTGTCACATAAAGCGTCGCTGGAAGCCAGAACTGTAGCAGAAAGCTGAAAACCAGTAAGTCCAGAAAATTCAAGCGTCGCTAAATGTCAATAAACGTAGAAAAAGGTCATGTTATGTTTATTTCTGAAAATTTTCAAAAAAATCTGAAAAATTCCTTTAAAAATCCATAAAAATTCTAAAAATCCACAAAATCTGAAAACACGGAAATCATGATTTTATGTTTTGTTCTTCATTAGGTTACATGTTAATTAGTATTTGTAGTTGTTCTTTGTATTTTATCTATATCTCTTTTTGAAAAATAAAAAAAAGTAGAAAAATAACTTTATGAAAATCCAAAAAAATTAGAAATCTAGAAAAACTTCAAAAACATAATTTTAGGCTTTATTGTTCAGTAGATTTGCATGTTTTTTTGATATTTTTAGTTCATAGTTTTTGTTTATTCATCTCTTCTTATAAGAAAAGTAATTCCTGAAAAAAATCAGAAATTAGAAATCAGAAAAAAAATTATTCCATGCTATCATGTCCTCATTTTAGTTGCATCAATTTCATGCATTGTTGCATCTTGTTTAGTTCTTTTTTTACATCATTTGAAAGAAAAAGAAAAAAAATCATCATCTTCCTCTTCATCTCCTTTTCTTCTTCTCTATTTTCCCTTTTTAAGGGTAATATAGGCACACATCTCTTAGAATGGGAATGACCATCCATTGAGCACTCCATCTCTTTGGACTGAAATTTTCTTTTCCAAGACCTCCATAAGTCCCCGCACCCGTGAATTCCCTAACGGAAGCCGGGCATGTTGTACTAAGAAGCACTCTGGAGTTAGATTACCCTTAGAAGGTTAAAAAGAAGTTTTAGAATTTATTACTATTTTGAAAAACTAGTGTCTAAGGCTAGAGGTCAACGGCAAACGCCATAAGCGGACTTGTGGTAATTTAATTAGGTCCCTACGAAAGTAGGGGGAGCCTCCCACAATCCCACCTCTTACCTGGTCGGTGAACCAACTTGGAAGAAGGTCCCGACTCCTCTTTTGTAAAAGTAAAAAAATAATAATCATGTTTGCATTCATATAGTGATTAATTCATAACATTTACATTTAGTAATTCATTCATCGTATAATTCTTCAAAATTTTAAAAAATATATCATCATTGTTGCATAAACCATTCATTTAGGAATAAATTCATTGTATTTTTTTAATAAAATAAAATAAAACCAAACAAAATAAAATAAAATGATTTTCCTGTAAAATAAAAAAAATCAAAAATCAAAAAAATCAAAAAAATTATCATTTTTTCTTGGGCCTTTTACATTGCCACATCCACTTTTATTCAGGCCCATTAATAGATTCTTTCATGTTCAACCATGCGGGCTATTTGAATTCAAATCCTTCATTTGTCCATTGTCATCAAACTCCTCCACAATGGGGTTAACAATTCATCTTTCACCCAAGAGCCATATCAATTGTCATCGGATTTTTCTACCTCTTTCTCTCACACAAATTCAGATCCTAGGTGGGAAAACCAACAATCATCTTCTTGGGAACATTATCAAAACCCCATGCAAAATCCTTTAAACCCACACTTATCAGATTGGGCTTCGTACTCAAATGGTCCTTACAACCCGAACCAAGCCCAACATGGAGAACAACACATCTACTCCCCACTACCTCAGTACTAGACTGACTTCTATTCTGATTGTTACTCACCAAAGTCTGAGTGCCACCCAACCTATCCAGCTCCTCCAAAGTCTGATTTCGAGGACATGTTTAATCAAATGACTCAGCTCATCTTGGCCAATCAGCAAACCATTAAAGCTCAGAGCCACATTATCCAAGCCCAACTTGACCAACTTGATATAGAGCTTGAAATGGACCAACATGCTAGCCTCCCCATGGAAAACCTTGAAAATCCATTTCCTGATTATGATTATAATATCACATTGAATGATTCATCCATCAATCCTCAATTCAACAACTCTCAAATAATTTTTGATGATGAGGATAATATAGAGTAGCCATATCAGGAAAATTGGGGGGAAGCTAATGAATCTCAATTTATAATGGTCAAGGAGAATAATGAGGAGTCTAAGTTGGGGGAGAACAAGAGAAAAATAAAAATCAAATTTGGGCCCCAAACTCTAATGACTATTATGATCCAGCCCAACATACAAATCATTCCTCTCCTTGCTATTCATCTCTTCCACCCTCAGATAATAACCCAGATAATCAATTCACTCAGTTAATTCTCCAAAGTCAATCCCTCCAAGAGCAAATCAATAGGCTGACCGAGGAAGTCAAAAACATGGAGGGAGATCAATTCTTTGATTACTCTGGACCCAATCCTTCTCATCAAGTCCTTCGCACTGATTGTGATCAATCCTTGATTCCTCAATATCATAACACTCAAATCAATTTTGATTCCGAAGATGAAGGAATTATGAAGAGGTCATGTCAACAGATTTTAAATGAGAACTCTAAGGAATTTGAGGGGATTGCAGAATTTGCTGGAAAGGAAATAGATGAAGGTGATGACTTAATGAATGATCAGCTTGTGCTTGATTATCCTTATGAGGAGAATGCTAGAGAGGTGGATGATCTCCAGTTAGGGGGAGAGAAAGAGTATAATGAACCTCAAATGTTTAATCATATGTCTCTCCCCGAATTTGATGAAATTCTCTTTGAAGATGGGAGAGAAGAAGAAGTGAAGATAGAACAAGAATTGAACATTTATTTGAACAATGAAGTTGGGGTTAATGAGGAATTGAATGAATTGAATGTACCACATGATAATACTTGCAATCTAGAGGAGAGGGTAGAGCTTATGCCACTTCTTGACTACGGTGATTCTTTTGAAATTCTTCCAGCCGGTTGGTCTAATCTTGCTCTACATCTAGCTAATTTGTCTGATCCCATTGAATTTAATGAATATTATGTTGAGGAGCACATTTCTTTGACCCTTGATGTTGATAACCTCCTTGACACCAACCAATTTATGGGAGCCTCTCACTCTCCGATCTCTCCCCACCTCATGAGCTTTCTTGAAATTCCCAAAATTGAGGTGTAAAATAATTTTTTAGAAGAAGATAAGAAGGTCTGCATCATTCCATTCACACCTTTCACAGACCTTCAGGAGGAATATTTCATAATTGATGACATGATTTTTGTCAATGTTCCTCCTCTATTCTCAAATCAGGGTGGTCCTTTTGAGATGCCTCCACCCCGATATATGATTTGCCCTTATACTCGCCAGTTATAGTTGTTTCTCTCAGGACATGAAAAAGAAAATTTTGACAAGGATAAAATGCTCTGGTGGCTCATTTTAAAATCAACTCGTTGGTTATAGAGCTTTCATGCATCTGGCTAAAGACGTTAAACTTAACGCTTCTTGGGAGGTAACCTAAAGTTTTGTGATTTTTGTGTGCTAATAAATGGCTTCTTGGGAAGCAACCCAAGTGTTTCTTGTGTTATTGTTTTTATTTTACAGGTGTGAATAAAGGACAAGTTGGGGGGAGAGAAGATTGCTTACTCTGTTGCCCAGATTTTGAAAGCCTCGTACCGCCTGTTATTCAAGCAAGGATGTCCGTCGAAGTTCACTTCCGTCAGGTTGTCCCGTTCCTTCACAAATTTCATGTCTACATTGTTCTATTATTTCATATTGTTCATGCCATTGAGGATAATGTCATTTAAGTTGGGGGGACGAAAATCATGTTGCACATGTAGTATTTATATACAACCTCATTTTTTTGAAAACTGAAAAAAAATAATAATCAATACAAAAATAAAACCTATTTTGAGTTTCATGATTTATGCTTCCATTGAAAGTAATTCTGGAATAGAAAAGATTGGGAGAAGGATGATGGAAAATTTATTTAATCTAGCCATGGAAAGCTGATCTAAGAATCTCTTTAAAGTTCATGTGCACTTTAGAAAAATGAAAAGTACCTTGCACGCTAATGAAACAAGTAGGACAAGTCTTTTGTTATTTTGGATATGTTTTCTGATATTCAGCACTTCTTGAAGAAGAGATCTTTTATAAGCTTTCTGCCAAGTGATCTTTCAAAATTAGTGCAAAAGCACAATTGAAAAAAAAATTGAGAAAAATGCACCATGAAAAATGTCCCAAATCTGAGTAACCGGGCCTACTTCACCTAAGACGTGTTGAGGTTCGCGTCAAAAGGAAAAGGAATAAAATGCTCATGTGGCTCATTTTAAAATCAACTCGTTGGTTATAGAGCTTTCATGCGTCTGGCTGAAGATGTTAAACTTAGCACTTCTTGGGAGTTAACCCAACGTTTTGTGATTTTTGTTTGCTAATAAATGGCTTCTTGGGAAGCAACCCAAGTGTTTCTTGTGTTATTGTTTTTATTTTAAAGGTGTGAATAAAGGACAAGTTGGGGGGACAGAAGATTGCTTACTCTGTTGCCCAGATTTTTAAAGCCTAGTACCGCCTGTTATTCAAGCAAGGATGCCCGTCGAAGTTCACTTCCGTCAGGTTGTCCCGTTCCTTCACAAATTTCATATCTACATTGTTCTATTATTTCATATTGTTCATACCATTGAGGACAATGTCATTTAAGTTGGGGGGACGAAAATCATGTTGCACATGTAGCATTCATATATAACCTCATTTTTTTGAAAACTGAAAAATAAATAATAATCAATACAAAAATAAAACTTATTTTGAGTTTCATGATTCATGCTTCCATTGAAAGTAATTCTGGAATAGAAAAGATTGGGAGAAGGATGATGAAAAATTTATTTAATCTAACAATGGAAAGCTGATCTAAGAATCTCTTTAAAGTTCATGTGCACTTTAAAAAAATGAAAATCACCTTGCACGTTAATGAAACAAGTAGGACAATTCTTTTGTTATTTTGGATATGTTGTCTGATATTCAACACTTTTTGAAGAAGAAATCTTTTATAAGCTTTCTGCCAAGTGATCTATCAAAATTAGTGCAAAAGTACAATTGAAAAAGAAAATTGAGAAAAAGGCAAGATGAAAAATGTCTCAAATCTTAGTAACCGGACCTACTTCACCTAAGACGTGTTGAGGTTCGCGTCAAAAGGAAAATGGAACCTTGATCTGTGAAACCGGGCCTGTTTCAAGGTTCGCGTTAAACAGTGAAGGGTAGTGCAGCATCATGTGTATAGAAAAATAAATTAAAAAAAAGATCCCTAAGGGACGAAGCAGTAAGGCAGATAAAAAGCTAATATGCTGAGTGCTCTGATTAAGAGGTGTAGGGTTGAAAGGCACTTATTTGGAATAGCAAATGGGGGATGCAATTGTCTACGCTGTGGATTTAGTATTTACACATACACGAGTGCTATTGAATTTTGAGTTGAATTCTTGATCATGTACCTAAGGGTAGTGTGTGTTAATGTTTTCGGATTCCTAATCTTTGGTTATTTCTGTGAAGGAAAAGTTGTATATGAAGGTATGAACTTTGCAAATTTTTGTTGGTCCTAAATTTCTAATTATTTGTGGAGAGGGGAAAAATAACCGCCCGGACGGAGAGGCCAAACGAGGTCCGATTTGACCCAACGAGGCCCAGCTCCTTAAAGTGACAGCCATAGGGCCCACTTAATAAAGCCTAATAACTCACTCGGATCAAGCACTTCCTAGGCGGCCTTCGGGTTGGGAAGTCTGAGCATCAGTTTGATCGGGAGAGCTCTTTCGGAGGCCCGTATTCTTTGCCCAAACCACGCACTCATCCCTCGGGAGACCTCTCCTGGGCCAGTGCCTCTTGCTCGGGCCAACTGATGAAAACTTATCTGTACGGCCGTTACGAGTCCCTTAATAGCGGGGAGCTCAAAGGGATAGGGTAGATCAAGAGTCCGCATGCTATATAAAAAGCCCACAAGGAGGACGTAACCCCCCCGGAAACTCCTCAGCTTACAGGGATCATTCACTCAATGAGCCATTATTTAAATTGGAAGAACCCTACTGTGGAGAGGTAAGCCAAAAACCCTAAGCAGGAACCACTTCACCTTTTGGTGGAGAGGGATCTCGCGCCCTCATCTTCCTCCTAACTCCTCCCTGCGCACCAGTGCTCTACTATGTTTGCTGACTTAAGCATCGGAGGGTCTTCCCCGGGGATTCATCCCTGGGCACCTCTGACTCATTTCCCTTCATGCAGTTCATACTTTAAGGATACGTGGTCATCTTCCTCCCCGCTTAGGAGTAGCACGAGATCGCCCCTCTTCATCTAGCACCGTCTGTGGGAAACAAACAAAGAGCCATCATGGTGCGAAGAAGTTCTGGCAGGAGGACTGCCGGCGACAAGGGAAAGGCCCTGGCGACAGAAGAAGGCGGTGTTCCCTCCCCACGGAGAATTCCCCGTCAGGCAACCATGCCAATGAAATACTTCCGTCGGTGGCGGGGGAATAGCTTTCCGGCGGGAATACCGACGCCCTCCAAACCCTCAACGTAAAATTGGATGTCCTCGTGGATCTCATGAGGGCCCAGGTGGCTAGGGAGGAGATGTTGCATCTCCCCCGGAAGAGCCCCCCCGCCGCGGAGATGCCTCCCAGCAAACCGCTGGAGGCCGTTTTACCCACCGGGGGTGGCGGCTCATCCGCAACCTGCCAGGAGGACCATCGCATGCCCCTCCCCCGGAGCAGGAAGCCTCCTCCATCCCCAGGAGGGAGAAGTCCGGGGCACACCGACCGTTCCCGGAGACCGAGGCCCCTGAGGAGTGTCGGGACAGCATGCAAGTGCGTCCCCCTAGCCCCTCGGGCCAACGACAACCGGAGCTGTCCCTTCGGCTACGAGACTTTGAGAGGCATTTCGCAGAGCAAGAGTGCACCCTCCACGCCTTGCAGAAGACCTCTCCTGTGGAGGACGAGGAGCGATCCCCGTTCTCCGATTATATCTTGAAGGCCGAGATTTCCCCCAGGATCTCACTTCCGACCTTCAGGTCGTATGACGGCTAGGGAGACCCAGCCGATCACTACAAAAGCTTCGACGCCCTGATGACCTTGCATGGGGCGTCTGACGTAATCAAGTGCCGAGCTTCGTGAACTCTGGTTCAAGGCGCTCAGGCCTGATTCAGGGCCCTCGCCCCCGGCAGCATCCACAACTTCAAGCAATTCGGGCGAGTGTTCAAGGAAAGCTTTGTGGGTAGCGGTCCACCCCGGTCAGTAGCGGGATTACTGGCCCTTAAGCAGGAACATGGGAGAAGTTGCGGGTTTATATCAATCGATTCAAATCGAAAGCCCTGCGCATCCCCCGCCTGGATGTTGCCTCGGCCATCACCGCATTGACCGGGGGTACCCGCGATGAGAACCTACGGCGCGAGCTAGTGCTTCATCCTCCCACCTCCCTCGCCGAGCTAGTGACCCTGGCCAAGCGCTATGCGGAGTCCGAGGAAGTCCTCAGTGCCTGCCGAGGCACGACAGGCTCGGGTCGGGAGGGGGACAAGAAGCGACCGTCCGAGCAAAGGGCGGGCCAAGGAAAAAGGTGAAACCAGGACGGAGATCGTAAAGAGCCGTCCCGCAAGTATGAGCGGTACACCCCCCTTACCGCTCCCGTCTATGAAATCTAAGAAGACATCAAAGGCTCGGGTCTCCTCCACCAGCCCGAGCCTATGAAGCCCAAGCACCGCAATCGTCGCAAGCATTGCATGTTCCAAAGCGATCACAGGCATCACACCAGCGATTGCCATCAACTTCAAGATGAGATCGAAGGCCTCGTCCGCCAGGGACACCTATCCCGATACATGTCCGGGCAGAAGGAAGACCGAGGCGCCCCCGAAGAAATTGACAATGCCCCCCATGGAGTCCACATCAATGTCATCGCGGGCGGCGCGACATGAGGAAGAGATAGCAGCCGAAGAAGAAAGCGTCACGCCGAGCGGGCGAGCCTAGCCTCTGTTGAGCACCCTAAGGCCCCGCAGGCGAGTGAACCGCAGGCCTTGGTATTCTCCGACCAGGACCTGGAAGGGCTACAATAAAATATTGTAACGTAGACATGATCTTAGTTGACAATGGTAGTGCCCCTGATGTATTATCCTATGAATGTTTCCTCAAGATGGGAGAGAATCCATCTAAACTCCGCCTGATCCGAACCCCCCTCTATGGGTTCAACGACTATGCAACTTATCCCGAGGGAGCCCTGAGCCTACTAGTTACTATCGGCACCCCACACAAAACCGTTACGGTTATGGTAGACTTCATCGTGATTAAAGGAATGACGGCATATAACGCCATCTTCAGACGAGGTATCCTTAGCCGAATGAAGGCGGTGCCATCTACCTTTCACCAAAAAATGAAGTTCCCTACCAAGTATGGCGTGGGTGTTGACACCCGTTTCTAGCCTGCAAGTTGCGTCATTTCTTTTGTTCATCATCTTTGATGCCCCAAATTAATCGTTATGTTGGAGCGTTCCTTGGATGGATTTCGAGCCCATTTCATTGTTTCATTCCCGTTGAGACTTGGAGGTCATTATTTCTTAGAGCCTTGGAGCCTATTCTATCACCTTTCGGCTTTCCGAGTCGACTGACGGCCCATTTAGGTCGACTTCTCTCAGGAATTCGGCCCCTTTCGCTGCACAGTCTTGGAAAGTGGTCATTTTTCATCCTCTTCCTTTCCTCTATTTATTAAGTGTCCTTCACTAAAGTTGTTCCATTTTTAAAGCCCTACATTTTCTTCTTCTACGCCATTATCCAGTTCTCCACCGTTTTCAAGCCTTAATATTTTTCTCTGTTCTCACCCCATTTTCTCTCTCTCTTTTGATTGTTTTTTATCTTTCTTTCTTCATGAAAGTTATTCATCTTTCAGTTATCTACACTTTCTTATTCTACCACTTTATTCTGCACCGTATTCAAGATATTCGCTTATTTCTAAAGTTGCATGAGCCTGACAGCAAAACGGTCAACAGTTGACCGTCCCAAGGGTAAACGGTCACAAGATGACCGTTCAATGAGTAAAACGGTCAACAGTTGACCGTATGAACAGTAACTTTTTAAATTTTTTTAATTTTTTAATTTATTTTTTTTATCTTTTGAAATGTCAAAGAACGGTCTTCTTGAGACCGTTTATGTCAAAAAACGGTCTGTGGATGACCGTTTATCCATTTTTTGCCAAAAGTCGGCCGGTCGCCCCCTAGTTCATTGAGCGGTCTCCCCCTAGACCGCCCTATTCGTTGAACAATCTATCATGCGACCTTTTATACCCCAAAGAGTCCAAAAGTTTCTGAACTCCATCTTCGCCATCAGATTCTAAGGTCGAACCTGTGCAACGGGGCCTCCTTATTAGGGCTCTATCTTCTTTGATACTCCACGAAATTGAGCCCTGTTTGTTGTTGTGACTTCCCCTTTGTATTATCTTGAATTTGGTATATGGAGCACGATTTTTAATTGACTATATTCACGGGAATCTTGGTGGCATTATCAGGTTTTATGCATTTTCGTGTCACACAAACTCTTCCAGATTAGGCTCCGGGGCCATCTTCCATGGACTCTATCTTCCAGACCCTTCAACCAAAAAGAGTCCCGTTTGTTCCTAGCTCTTATCCTATCTATTATCTCTAGATTGATCCATAGATCTCGAGATTTGGTGGACTCTATCTCTTAAACTCATGGAGGAAAGTTGGGGACTTGGGCAGTTTTTCTATATAAAGCCCCTGTGCGAACCTCGCGCTAGGGGGCGTGTTTTCAAGGCGACGGCGAAGCCATGCCCGATTTTCTACTCAACCCTTCGACCCTAGCCTGAAGAGGGAAGTATTTGTCTTTCCATTGATTCATTATTTGCTCGATTTCATCATCGTTTGCCTTCCTAACTTCGCCCCTACTTTTGACAAATCATCACAGTTTGCTATTTTCTGCTACAAAGTTCGCGACGGGGGCCTGTTCATAAAGCCGGGGCGGAGTCATGCTTCATCCGTTTTGTCCTCCTTCGACTCCATCTTGAAGAGGGGAGTATTAGCTTCACGTTGATTATATGTTTGCCATATCTCTCCTATCTTTTCCCCCTCTTCCAAGCCCATACTTTTGAGGTTTCACCACACTATTTTGCACTTTGCTGAAACTCAGATTTCTTGCGCGGGGGCATGTTTTCGTCGTCGGTGCGAGGCTGTGGGGCACTATTGATCCGTCCTTTCAACTCCAAGCTCTAGAGGGAAGTATAATCTTTGTGTTCCTTAGTTTTGGGCTCATTACCTCGTCATCTTCATGCATATTTTTGTTCATGAGTTTTGCACTTTCATTCTGTTTTTACACAGTCATTTTTCTCCATGTTCTGCACCCTTCTATTTTCTTGTGTTTTTCACACCATTTTTCACTAGTCTCTTCCCCATTTTAAACCCTACTTTTTGCCCTAGTTTTACCACAACATTCTCACCTTTCCATAGCATCCTCTCTTTCCTCTTTTGGTGTTCTATCTTGTGAGATATTCATCATTCTTTGAGTCCACTTTATGCACTGTTCTGCATTTTCTGCATAGTCCGCATTCTTTGCCAAATCTCCGGTATCACAACTTTCTGTCCCGACCCCTTTTTGAAGTGATTCTTGTTCCTGCTTCTTCACAACACTCAAGTCTTCTGTCATCTCAAATTTCTCCCCATTTGGGCTTCATTTACCCTACTGTTTGCATCAGTCTTTGCACCCAATTTACACTGTTTGCATAGTTTTTCTTGTGACTTGCACTTTTGCACCTTCTTTATCTATGTTCATCATGGCATATTAAATCAATCGTTGCACTCTAGTCTCATCACAATATACACACCTATTGTTTGCACCCTTCCATAGGGGTTAAAAACTCTCCCCAGGTAAGTTTGCCCTCAATCTTCCATGCTACTTAATACACTTGGGCAGATTTCTACACTTAGCATTTTCTAATGGGTTTTGCCTCTTATTTTGTGTTTGTTTCACAGGAAAGTATGGAAAGTGAGGCCCTTACCTTCTAGCCGACTGGAAGGCAAGGAGAGGTAATCCACATAGTCCCCGCATCTTGATATTGAGCGTGATCATCCTCTTTTTCCAAGGTACACAACGCACTTAGTATTTTATATTCTTTTGGCGTTGTCATTCCTTGGTGGCGATCACGGTATTCTTTTACATCTTTTATCGCCTTTGTCTTGCTGTATGATAATGCTACCATATTTACATAGTCACATGTTCATGATGTTCACTTGATATGCACATTGCGTTATCACTTATGCACATTGTCTATGTGACTTGTGACACCACGCTCCACATTTTCCACGTCATCAGTGGGGGAGGTCCAGGGTAACCAGGCATTGGCTAGACGGTGCTATATAATCTTGGTTGAAGCCACGAGACCGGAAGGGAAAAGCAAAGGAGTAAAGGGAGCCGAGGAGGGACCAGCAACATCTGACCCTGGTGGCAAGTTGCTAACGGTCTTCCCCAACGGTTACCCGACTCTAGGAGTCAAGATCAGATCTACCACTTGAGGAACAAGAAAACTATATAGATTTCCTTGCCCTATACATCCAAGTCTTTGCATGGTCGGACGAGCACCTTCCCGGGATCCCGGGAGATGTGGTAATACACAAGCTCAACCTCGACCCAATAGTGAAACATGTCCAGCAACCAGGAGAAAGCACGCCCCGGAGAAGCAAGCTGTCATCAAAGAGCAAGTCATCAAGGGACAGAAGACTGGCCTCTTTCGACCGGTCCTGTACCCTACGAGGCTCACCAACGTCGTCTTGGTACCGAAGGCTTCGAGAAAGTGGTAAATGTGCATAGACTTCACCGACCTCAACAAGGCTACCCCGAAGGATTGCTACCCGCTGCCGAGCATCGATCAACTGGTCGACTCAACCTCTGGCAACGAGTTGCTCAGCTTCCTGGACGCCTACTCCAGATACAATCAGATCAGGATGGACCCGGAGGATATCGAGAAGATCGCCTTCATCACTGACTTCGGCGTACACTGCTACACCCGAATGCCGTTCGGGTTGAAGAACGCTGGAGCGACATATCAGAGACTGATCAACCACATCTTCAAGGGACAGCTTGGTCGGAATGTCGAGGCCTACATTGATGGCATGCTCGTCAAAACGCCAAAGGCCGAAGACCACCTTGCCGACTTAGTTGAGACCTTCGACACCCTCTTGAGGTGCAACATGAAGCCCAACCCTGCTAAATGTGCCTTCGGAGTCAGATCCAGGAAGTTCCTATGCTTCCTGATAACTTAGTGTGGGATTGAGGCCAACCCCGACAAGGTTTAGGCCATCCTGAACATGCGGCCACCCACCTGCATCAAGGACGTTCAACGCCTTACGTGGCGCATTGCTGCGCTCAACCGCTTCCTGTCCCGGGCGGCCGAACGATGCCTACGCTTCTTCAAATTGTTGAGGGGACCCAAAATGGCATCTGGTACGTTGGCATGGGATGAGGAATGTCAGAAGGCATTCGCCGAACTCAAGGAATTCTTGGCCTCGCCCCTGGTGCTGTCCAAGCCGGTCTCGGGCGAAGCTCTACACCTGTACCTCACGGCGACCCCTTCCACAATAAGCTCGGTCCTAGTTAGGAATGACGCGGGGGTCGAGAGACCGATTTACTATACTAGCAAGGTGCTTAATGAGGCTGAAAGAAGGCACCCCGCAACCGAGAAACTCGTGCTAGCGTTGGTTACCTCAGCGAAGCGCCTCCGACCCTACTTTCAAGGGCACTCCATCGTCGTATTGACCGGCAAACCCCTGAAGAAGATTCTCTTTCACCTTGAAGCCTCGAGATGTCTCGTCAAATGGGCCATCATGCTCGGGGCCTACGATATCTCGTATCGCCCCCGCTCGGCCATCCAAGGAAAGGCCCTCGCGGACTTCATTGCTGAAAGCACGGTCCCGATTGAAGAAGCACTTTCACCTGCGCCCGGGCCCACTTGAGACCTGTTCGTCGACGGGTCCTCCAACTCAGCGGGATGTGGCGCTGGTGTCCTTCTTAAGTCCCCCGAAGGAGCGGAGCTGCGGTACGCCTTGAAATTAAATTTCCTGGCGTCCAACAATGCCTCCAAGTACGAAGTCGTTATCTCGGGAGCCAGGATGTCCCGACGACTGGGAGCCGAGCGAGTCAGGATCCACACCGACTCCCAACTGGTCGCTAGCCAGGTTAACGGTGATTACGAAGCTCGGGAAGGACAAATGATTAAGTACCTCCAGGTGGTCAAGAGGATGGCCCGACTCTTCGGGAGCTTCAAGGTTGTTCGGATAGCCCGGGAGGAAAACTCTCGAGCGGACGCCCTCTCTCGCCTGGCCTCCTCCCTCGACCCCGAAGGTACCCGGTCGGTCTTCCTTGAAGAGCTCGAGGGACCAAGCATCGAATCTGAGCTTATGACCGTTGACCCAACACCTCCGAGTGACTGGCGTGACGAAACGCCGAGCTTGGTACTTAAGTTTCCGAGCCTCTCGAAGGTCGGGGGGCTCTTGAGAATCCCGAATCCAGGATATGTAGGACGATGCCTTGTACCGCAGATCGTTCTCCGATCCCCTTCTCAAGTGCATAAGCGCCGACGAAGCCAGCTGAGCGATTCAGGAAGTACACGAAGGCATCTGCGGTGCGCACCAAGGAGGAAGATCGCTCGCCAGGATCTTGCTTCGGCAGGGTTACTGTTGGCCCACTCTCCAGCGCGACTGTGACCTATGTACAGAAGTGCGACCGATGTCAGCGCTTCGACCATCTGATCCACTAGCCCGCCACGGAGCTCATCACCCTTGCCGAGCCATACCCCTTCGCTCGGTGGGGAATCGATATTCTCGGGCCGTTCCCCACGGCTCAGGCTCAGAAGAAGTATGTCATCGTCGCCATCGACTACTTCACCAAATGGATCGAAGCCGAGGCCACCACCAGGATCACCGAATCAGTCGTATGGAGTTTCGTTTGAAAGTCGATCATTTGTCGTTACGGTGTCCCCCGAGTGATCGTGAGCGATAATGGTCGGTAATTTGATTCTCATTACTTCAGAGACAGATGTGCTGACCTAAACATTCGCAATCACTTCACTTCGATAGACCACCCTCAGGCCAACGGACTAGTCGAGAATGCCAACAAAACTATCTTAAAAGGCATCAAAACTAGGCTTGGCAAGGCCAAGGGAAGCTGGCTCGAAGAATTACCGAGCGTACTATGGTCGCACCGAACTACTCCAAACGCCTACCAGCGAAACACCCTTCCAGCTGGTGTATGGCACAGAAGCCGTGATTCCATTGGAGGTCGGCAATCCTTCTCTCCGAGTCGTCCATTTCAAATCCGAGATGAATGAGCAGAAACTGCTGGAAAACCTCGACTTAGTGGATAAGACCTGAGAGATTGCATATATCCGAGCAATGGAATACCAACGGAGCATCACTCGATACTACAACTCCAAAGTTTGAGACAGACATTTCCAACCAGGGGACTTCATCCTGAGAAAGGCCGAAGCCTCTCGACCACTTGAGGCGGCGGGGAAGCTAGCCCCTACTTGCGAAGTCCCCTACCGAGTGGTCGAGACGCTAGGGAAAGGGACGTATTGTAACGACCCAAGATCCAGATACCGGGAAGGCCCGATACCATTCGAATCCTGGCCCGCCGCCCACGAGCCGGTTGGGCTCAGAAGGGCTGAAAGGTGTGTGGAGGTACAAAGAAATAGGAAATAAGGTAGGACAATTCAACAATTAATAGAAATAAATAAACAACTACCACAACAGAGTCCAGTCTAATAGAAAGTACAGTCTAAATTAGTAAAGCGTACCACATGCCAAGTGAACACTCGGCCCGGCGAGCCGGCAACTAAGAACCTCTGAACAGCATCCTCGAACCTCGAGGAAGAACCGCCTGTGGACGCACTAAAATTTGCTTATTATGTTCTTCGTTTATTTGATCGGGTTAATTCGTTTGTTTAGTGCGGGGGCATGCCAGTCACAAAGTGACGATTTATTCGGGTTTCAAGGAAGTCCATGGTGCGCTCGATCTGACTAATCAGACGATTGTGTAGTTCGTGTCGGGACCGAAACCCGCCTCGTCATAAAGGTCACGGCGTCATTTACATCCCCTCGGAGAGGGGAACACCCTTGATTAATCGCCAGAAATCATGGCCTCATGGCCAGGAAACTATATCGAGAGAAACAAGCCGATAGCGGTCTCGAATCAGTCGGAAAGCCCGATGTCTAGGGAAGCAAGCATTCGAAATATGTCGGTCACTCAAGGGACCATTTTGACATTCGGACGAGCGTCCGGCTTCAGAAAATCATGATCGTCACGGGGAAAATCGGAGCATATGTATGTCGGGATACGGCAAATTTATTGTTCAAAGGGATAGGAGACATTCGGTTGAATCCCGGTTAGAGTGGTCGGAAATCAGTGAATTTATTGGCCCGGTGCGAGATCGTGTCAGGACTATTCCGCGGGCGCCTCCTACGGTCCAAACGAGATTTGCGTGGGCATCGTTAATTTTTCCGGTGCCGAAGGGCAGCGGGAAAGTGTCTCGGGGCTAGATTCCAAAATAAAGACGTGTACAGAGATATCTAGCTATAGGCCTAGGATGTGGGTCAGGCAATGGCCATGGTTGGGGCGAACCCGAGGTCCAAACGTGACTCACGAAGGTCTTATTGATATTCCCACACATAGGGTTCGGGGAAGACGAGAGCCGTCTCGTTCTATTCAGATTTTGTTGGTCATTCATGGATGACTTTATGTTCGGACAAAGATCCGTATTGAAGGCACGACGTAAACGGAAATAAACCCGTACAAATGTATGTCTAAGTTTACGGCGATTTTAATGAAAGAGCGGAAACGAATCCCAATGGGAACGAGTCCGGTTTGACGAATTATCGACCCATAGCAACGCCGGATTACGGCCACATCGGGATGGTTCCCAAGGTCCGAACCCGACTTGGAGGGGTGACGTTAATATTAGTCTTGAGGAGAAACGGGACTACGGAGCAGATCTCATCGTTTTATTACTATTTGAATTTATATCATATTTATTTATTATTTTTATATATATTTTTGATGGGTTTGTTATTATTCTTATTTATTTATTTTTATCATTATTTGTTTATTTATTATATTTTTTTGAACTTGTTATCAGTACTATTATTATCATTATTTATTCATTTATTTACATTTTTTTATGTTGATTGACTCTTCTATTGATTGACTCTTCTGTTGCGTGGTATTCCTTGTTATTATTATTATAATTCATTTCATTGCTATTATTATTGTTTTTAATTATTATTATGTTTCCCTTTTTATTGTATTATTGCATTTTGGGTATATCGGGAGAGGAAGGTTAGAAGGTGTGCCGGCGGAGCAAGCTGGCAAGTGTGCCGGACAAGAGACGCTGGTGGGCGTGCCGGTGAGGGAGGCCTGGCAAGCGTGCCGGGCAAGGCGGGCGAGGGATGTACCGGGCAAAGGGGCAAGCCAAGAGTGCACCGGTAGGGCAGGCCAGGAGTGTGCTGGCTAGGCAGGCGGGGGTGCGCCGGTGGAGACCGCCAGGGTGTGCCGGGCTGGGATAGGTTGGATGTGCCGGGCAAGGTCTAAGCGTATGTTGGGCAGGACTGGCGGATGGTGTACCGTTGGAGGACGGTGAGGTTTGAGCAGGTTTGAAGTGTGCCGGATGAGGCCACACGGGAGTGTGCCGGATGAGAGAGAGACAAGGGGTGAGGGGCTGGAGAGTGTGCTGCTGAAGGGGGCTGGAGGGATTGGATTGAGAATGTGAGGGGTCTGAAGTATGGCAGATGAGAGAGCCAAGAGTGCACCGAGTGAAGGGTGTACCGGGCAGAGGTTGAGTGAAGGATCAATGTAGATAGGGCAAAGTCTAGATAGGTGGAGCAGAGTTTGAGAGAAGGTCCCTTGTTCATGCAATTTTGATGGAGGGCTTCAGACAATCAAGCTTCCCATTCTCTGCTATGTAGTTAAGTCCGAAGCTATGTTCAACAGTCCAATCCTCCGAGTCTTGCATAGTTCTTTCGGCTTGATTAGAATGTTTTATTGTTGCTCATTTCATTTGTTCGTTGCTTCCTTTTGTCTTTTAACATATTGTTATTTCTGACAAAAATTCGGCAGCATCTCCCCTTGACCCGGATGGTAAGGGAGGTAAAGGGGAACATGCCCACAAGGAGTGGCGGAACCTGACAATTTGAGGTGTGTGCCGAGGCAGCCACCTTTGAGAAAACTTCGGAAAACTCAGAGAAAACACCGAATCGCGAAGCTACTAGGCCGACACAAGTCACAGGTGTACTGGGGGAGCAATGACTAGAGTGCGCCGTGCTGGACTGGCCAGGGGCATACCAGACAGGGGATGGCCAAAGGTGTGCCCGTGGGGGCACGGCCAGGGAGTGTGCCGGGTAGAGGGCTCAAGGGGTATGTGTACCGGCCAAAGAGGGCACCCCAGGAGTGTGCCGGATAAAGGGGCCAGGGTAGACAAGTCAAGGGTGCACCAGACCGAAGCAAGAAAGGGGTGTACCGGTGGGGGCTCGGGCAGGTGTATATACACCATGGGCTCCGAAAGAGGGGCAGAGGGAATGCTCTGGCCAGTGGATGAGGCCCAGGTGCTAGTAAGGGGCAGCAGGTGCTAACAAAGCCGTAAAGAAAAAAGAAAAAAAGGGGGGGTGATCAAGCTACGGAGCAACACTAAGAGGAGGAGGAGGCCAACCTTACACTGTTAGGCCCGGAATGATACCCGCTGACTACGCAGGTCAATGCCATGGGAGTCCAGGTAGAACAGGGAGTTGGAAGGCCGGGGAGGAATACAAACCATAGGTCAACGATAGGAAGAAAACAACAAACGCAACGAGAGATAAAATCCCCAAAAGACAATTTTTTTTTATTCATGAAAGACTTCAAATAACAAAGACCCTGACCCAAAGGCCAACTACGATATAATGCATCCCCCAAAACAAAGGGAAGAGGGGAAGAACTAAGTAAGGAAAAGAAGAACAGAGAACAGTGCCGAGGGAGAGTTGGAACGAGGGAGGGTATCTCCCTTCACTTCATTCCTTCCCTCCCCCTTTACATCTAGCTCATTCTCTCTCAATCTCCTCACTCTTTTCTACCTTCTTCTTCTTCTTCTCCTCTTCTTCTCCTTTTTGCTCTCGTAGCACTATCTTTGCACACCCTGTTCTCTCTCCCTTTGTTCTCTTCATGAATGACTTTTTATATGTGTGTCGTTGACGGAGGGATCTCATGATGGCACTGCCATCCGAGGTTGACTCTGGTCTCATCTTTGTCAGGTCGAAGTCACCATGGCCGAACCAGAAGATGACACCTAGGCAGGGGGCTAGCTGGCGTTGAGGTGCCTGGGCTGCGCGCCAATGGGCTCACCTAATAACCGTTGTGTTTTTCTGCCGGCCTGTGCCGTTCTGATGGTTTTAACGCTGTGCTGCTGGAGGCTTGTCTGAAGTGTGCCGTTGGGGGCTCGTCTGAAGTGTGCCGCTGAAGCACCTAAAGAGTGTGCCGCTGGGGGCCATAAAGTGTGCCGTTGGAGGGCAACAAATATCGTGCCGTTGCAAGGCTCTTGACGGGTGTGCCGTTGGGCCCCTGAAGAGTGTGCTACTGGAGGCTTCACAATGAGTGTGCCGCAGAGGGCACTTGGTAGTGTGCCGCTGGAGCTTCAGCAGGGGTGTGCCGCTGGAGGCATCAAAGGTGTGCCGCTGGAGGCACTTAGTGTGCCGTCGGGGGCCTTCTTTTCTTCTTTTATTCTTTTCATCTTCTCTTCTCTTTTCTCCTCTTCTTTATTCCCCTGCACGTAAACATGGAGTGAGATTTTTTAGTGTCCATAAATGCCCCCCAGCCGTAGGCGGCGCGAGAGAGGGATGAGAGAGCGGGGCCTGCTGGTGTAGACCGACTGAGAGATTCATCAACATGATGGGGAGAGCGAGTCCGCGGACCGAAGTTAAGGTCGAGAAACCATGCCATGTGGGCTGGAACCCGGGAAGCAGGCTATGAAAGCCGAAGTTATCGGAAGGCGGCCTATGAGAGCCGAAGCTGTTGGAAGACGAGCCACGAGGGCGGAGAAAAGGGTTTTATTCCTTTAACGGTCTGGACGGCTGGTCCAAATCAAAAGGGGTATTCTTCACCCAAAGGGACGGAGAGAAGAGTTTGTTGATTCAAAAGGGATATTCGTCACCCGAAGTGATGGGGAGAAAAGTCTGTTCATTCAAAAGGGATATTCGTCACCCAAGGTGACGGAGAGAAGAATTTGTTGATTCAATGACCTGGACGGGAGGTCCAAACTAAACGGATTGTTCGTGACCCCGAAGGGACGGAGAGAAGAGTTTGTTGATTCAAAAGGGATATTCGTCACTCACGGAGATGGAGAGAAGAGTTTGTTGATTCAATGACCCGGACGAAAGGTCCAAGTCAAAAGGGAGATTCGTCACCCGAAGGGACGGAGGGATGGTCAAGTCGCTGGCACGGGATAGTGGTAGCGCGAGGAAAAGGGGGATGATTCCTTACCCGAACGGCAGGCTCGGGCCAGGGTGAAAGGTTGTTTTGTTCTTTTAATGTGCCCGGGGGGGTACCAGCTGTATGAAGGGTCTTTTAATTCTTTGGCTGGACGGCAGGTCCGAACCAGAGTGAAAGGATTTTTTTTGCTCTCTAGTCGGACGGAAGGTCCGATCTAGAGGAAAGGGTCTTTTTGTTCTCTAGCCAGACGGAAGGTCCGATCTAGAGTGAAAGGATCTTTTTATTCTCTAGCTGGACCGAAGGTCCGATCTAGAGTAAAATGATCTTTTTGTTCTCAGTCAGATGGAGGCTCTGATCTAGAGTGGAAGGAGTCTTTTGTTCTCTAGCCGGATAGAAGGTCCGAGCTAAAGTGAACAGGATCTGTTGTTCTCTAATCGGACGAAAGGTCCGATCTAGAGTGGAAAGAGTCTTTTTATTCTCTAGCCGGATGGAAGGTCTGAGCTAAAGTGAAAGGGATCTTTTGTTCTCCAACTGGACGGAAGGCCTAATCTAGAGTAGAGAGGGTCTATTAGTTCTCCAGCCGGACGGAAGGTCCGAGCTAAAGTGAAAAGAGTCTTTTAGTTCTCTAGCCGGAGGGAAGGTCCGCTCTAGAGTGGAAATTATTTTTTTTGTTCTCTGGCTGGACGGCAGGTCTGAACCAAAGTGAAAGGGTCTCTTTTAGTTCTCTAGCCGGAGGGAAGGTCTGATCTAGAGTGAGGAGAATCTTTTTGTTCTCTGACTGGACGACGGGTCCGAACCAAAGTGAAAGGGTCTTCATGTTCTCTAGCCGGATGGAAGGTCCGATCTAGAGTGAAAAGTCTTTTTGTTCTCTGGCTAGACGGAAGGTCCGAACCAAAGTGAGAGGGTGTTTTCGTTCTCAAGCTGGACGGAAGGTCCGATCTAGAGTGGAGGGGTCTGTTTGTTCTCTGGCTGGGCGACAGGCCCGAACCAAAGTGAAAGGATTTTATTTTTGTTCTCTAGCCGGGCGGAAGGTCTGAACTAAAGTGAAAGGATGTGATGTTCTTCAATGCGCCAGGAGTACCGGCTGTGAAATCTGAACCCGGGAAAGTGGACCACAGGGGCCAGAATCGGTGTTGCGGAAGTAGGCCGTGAAGGCTAAAATCGGGGGAAGCGGACTACAAGAGCCACAATCGGGAAGCTGGCTACAAGAGCCAAGATTGGGGAGCAGGCTATGAGAGCCCAAATTGAGGAAGCGGACTGCAAGAGCCACAATCGGGAAGCTGGCTACAAGAGCCGAGATTGGGGAGCAGGCTATGAGAGCCCAAATTGAGGTAGCGGACTATAGAAGCCAAAGTTGGGAGATTAGCAAGCCGGAAGGGCAGGGAGTAGGCCGTGAGGGCCAAGATTGGGCTGTACAAGCCAGAAATGGGAAAGTAGGCTGCGATAGCTGAAATTAACTTTATTATTATTATTATTATTATTATTATTCAAGCATGCAGGCATTCGTCAGTAGGCATAACATAAATATAAATAAGGCAGCTCCCTCTATAGAGGATGGGATAGGGACATCGCCCATGATTCGCAGACACGGTGCAGGCCGGAAGGCACAGCTAAGGGGTAGTGCACCCGTCAAGAGGATATCACATGTCTTGCATGCATAGCTTAAATTCACGCATTTCACCCAAGACAACCCTCCGTGGAGTGGAGGAGCAAACATGTGAGCAAAAGGGCCCTAAACATCGAGATATGCAGGTTTTCTAAGCAACAGTCGAGGATTACTCTAGTGCCTACACATGGGTTTCAGGTTCTTGATTTCGGTAGCTTCGCACAGCCCCCCATCTATTTATTTTGGTAGCAGATTTCACCGTTCAGCGTGAATTTTCTCATTTATTTCAGTGGGGATTCCTGGCTACTAGGATTCGTCCTTGTTATAATTATATTACGGATTCCACCGTTTGACGGGAGTCTCCTCATATGTCTCAATGGGGATTCCCGACTACTAGGTTTCATCCTTATTGTAATTCGCTTCACCATTTCACGCGAGACTCCTCATTTGTTTCAGTGGGGATTCCCACCTACTCAGATTCATATTTCTCTCTCTTTTTTTGCATCATTTTTTCCTCTCTCTTTTTTCTTACAGTGGGGGCAGGTAACTTTTTCCTCACGATTACCTTTCACGCGAGTGTAGGAATTCAAGCATCCGTAGAGTGCTAAGAAGAAAGTTGGGCAATCCTTACGGTTGAAGACCATTGAATTCATTAAGTGTGAAGTGGGGGAGTGCTACCTCAGGTTTATTTTGTGAGTTGGGCTTAGTAGTTTAGCCATGACTCTTCCCCTTGACGTATGCACCCGCCATAACTGGGTTCCCTTCGAGTATATGCTGTGACGCCCATGCATCCGGAATCGGGGCAACATTATTTAGTAAGGAAACAAGGTCTTAGAAAATTTCAAGGAAGTGTATTATTCTAAACTATATAAGCAAGTATGCAAGCAAGGCAGCCAAGCATTTTATTTCTCTCTCTTTTTTTGTCTTTTTTTTATCTTCTTTTCTCTTTATTTTTTTGCGTAAGAACACACTATCGTTACGTATATGTATCTTGTATGTGGTAGTAAAGGTATTAGGGAAGCAGACCGCAAAAGGGTCGAAAGGAAATTAGGGAGGCATGCTACAAGTGCCAAAATTCTGGGAAGCAGGCTACCAGAGCCGGAAGTTGGGAAGCGGGCTGCAAAGTGCCGAATTCTCGGGAGCAGGCTACGAGAGCCGAAATTGAGAAAGTAGGCTACAAAAGCTGAAATTGGGAAGCGGGCTGCAAAGAGTCGACATTAAAAAGCGGGCTGCAAGAGCCGAAGATATTGGGAAGCAGGCCACGAGAGCCAAAATTCTGCGAAGCGGACTACCAGAGTCGAAAGTTGGGAAGCGGGCTACAAGAGCCGAAATTCTTTGAAGCAGGCTACAAGAGCCAAAGGTATTGGGAAGCGGGCTGCAAGCCAAAGTTATGGGAAGCGGGCCGTGAAGGTTGACATTAGGAAGCGGGCTGCAAGAGCTGAAGATATTGGGAAGCGGGCCACGAGAGCTAAAATTCTGGAAAGCAGGCTACAAGAGTCGAGAAACAGGCTACAAAGGCCAGAGGTTGGTGAAGCGAGCTGTGAAGGCCGAATTCTGGGAAGCAGGCTACAAGAGCCGAGAAAGAGGCTACAAAGGCCAAAGGTTGGTGAAGCGGGCTACAAGAGTCGAAATTGGGAAAGCGGGCTACGAGAGTCGAAATTAGGAAAGCGAGCCCCGAGAGGCGAAGTTGGGAAGTAGGCTACGAGAGCCAAAGTTATGGGAAGCGGGCCGTGAAGGCCGACATTAGGAAGCGGGCAGCAAGAGCTGAAGATATTATGAAGCGGGCCACGAGAGCTAAAATTCTGGAAAGCAGACTGCAAGAGCCGAAGTCGGGAAGCATGCTACAAGAGCCGAAATTGGGAAAGCATGCTACAAGAGCCCAAATTGAGAAAGCAGGCTACAAAAGCCGAAATCGGGAGAGCGCGGTGGGACAGATGGATTAATCCTAATAGTGGGCCTTGGCCGAAATGGCTGAGTCGAAGGGCGTCGAGTAGTGGGATGTGAGAGCTGAAGAGAAGGGTCTCTTTTTTTTTGTTCTCTGGTCGAGGAAGGGTCCAAACCAAAGTGAGAGGTCTATTCTTTTATTCTCTGGCTGGGGAAGGCTCTGGACCAAAGTGAAAGGTTGATTTTTTAATTCTCTGGCCGGGGAAAGGATTTGGACCAAAGTGAAGGGTTGATTCTTTAATTCTCTGGTCGGGAAAGGATCCGAACCAAAGTGAAGGGTTGATTCTTTAATTCTCTGGCCAGGAATGGTTCCGAACCAAAGTGAGAGGTCTATTCTTTTATTCTCTGGCCGGGGAAGGCTCTGGACCAAAGTGAAAGGTTGATTTTTTAATTCTCTAACCGGGGAAAGGATTTGGACCAAAGTGAAGGGTTGATTCTTTAATTCTCTGGTCGGGAAAGGATCAGAACCAAAGTGAAGGGTTGATGCTTTAATTCTAGGCTCCGGACCAAAGTGAAAGGTTGATTTTTTTTTTAATTCTCTGGCCGGGGAAAGGATCTGGACCAAAGTGAATGGTTGATTCTTTAATTCTCTGGTCAGGAAAGGATCCTTACCAAAGTGAAGGGTTGATTCTTTAATTCTCTGACCGGAAAAGGATCCGAACCAAAGTGAAAGGTTGATTCTGCAATTCTTTAGCCAAGAAAGGATCTGGACCAAAGTGAAGGGGTCTCTTTTCTCTTCTTTAATTCTCTGTCTGGAGGAGGATCCGAACAGAAGTGAAAGGTTGATTCTTTAATTCTCTGGTCGGGAAAGGATCCGAACCAAAGTGAAAGGGACTTTTCTTTAATTCTCTAGCCAGGGAAGGATCCGAACCAAAGTGAGAGGGGTCTCTTTTCTCTTCTTTAATTCTATGGCCGGAGGAGGATCCGAACCAAAGTGAAGGGTTGATTTTTTAATTCTCTGGCCGGGAAGGGATCTGGACCAAAGTGAAGGGTTGATTCTTTAATTCCCTCGAGATGGCCGTCCTGGCCGAAGGGAAGATGTTTGTCGATTGAACGCCCCGTTGGTGGAATGCTTTGTCGGTTTAATGCCCCGTCGGCGGAATGCTTTGTCGGCTTGGATGAAAGGTCGTGATGCCGATCACATGGGAGGTCTATTTGTTAGATGTCTGAATGTCGATGGTAAAAGACCCTGGTTGTCTCAAGACTTTCTTTCTTTTCTTTTCTTCTTCTTTTGTGAGGAGGCAGGTGCAAAGACCGCGTCTGCCCCATGACTGTTCTTTTAGTTATGCTCTTCTTTTTTATTGTGAAGAGGCGGGTTCGAAGACCATGTCTGCCTCACGACTATTCCTTTTTCCTTTTCTTCTTCTTCTATGTAAAGAGGCGTGTTCGAAGACCATGTCTACCTCATGTGTCTTTTCTTTCCTTTCTTCTCTTCTTCTTTTGTGTGAAGCGGGGGGTTCGAAGACCACGCCTCTCTCATGTGTCTTTTCTTTCTTTTCTTCTATTCTTCTTTTGTGTAAAGAGGCGGGTTCGAAGACCACGTCTGTCTCATGTCTCTTCTGTTTTTTTTTCTTCTCTTATGTAAAAAGGCGGGTTCGACGACCACGTCTGCTTCACGTGTCTTTTCTTTCTTTTTTTTTCTTTTTTGCGAAGAGGCGGGTTCGGAGACCACGTCTGCCTCATGTCTCTTTTTTTTGTGTGAAGAGGCAGGTTCGGAGACCACGTCTGCCTCATGTCTCTTTTCTCCTTGTTTTGCTCTTCTTTTCTCATTAATGCCTCCGTACTGGGGTGTATTTCTCTTAATGTGCCCCTAGGCGGGGTATGGCTTTTCTTCAGGTCGGGAGGGTATGCCTCTTTACTTCTGTGCCCCCGGGCGGGGTATATTCTTTATAGCTTCTGTGCCCCCAAGAGGGGTGTATGTTTCTTCTTCAAAGGCCCCTAAGCCGGGGTGTATTCTTTATGGATTCTATGCCCCCAGCCCGAGTGTATGTTTCTTCTTCAAATGCCCCTAAACCAGTATTCTGCTTTCATGCCCCCAGACCGGGGGTGTGGCTTTTGCTTTCATGCCCCCAGCCGGGATGTATTCTGCTTCTAGTGCCCCCAGGGTGGGGTGTATTGCTGCTTCCAATGCCCCCAAGGTGGGGTGTAATTCTTGCTTCTTATGACCCCAAGGCGGGGTGTATGTTTCTTCTTCTTATTCTTATGTGCGCCAAGCAGGGTGTATTCCTTTCTTCATACGCCCCTAAGCTAGGGAATGTTGTTTGTCCTGCTTCAGCTGCCCCAGGGGGGGTATGCTGCTTCATGGGCCCCGAGGCCGGGGTGTATTTTCTCTTCAAACACCCCTAAGGTGTGTTTCTTTCTTTGTGTACCCCCAGGCCGGGGTGAATTCTTCCGCTTCTTATGCCCCCTGGCGGGGTGTGGTTCTTCAAATGCCCCTAAACTGGGGTGTAGCTTTGTCTCATATGCCCCTAGAGCGGGGGTGAGTTTCTTCCTTTGTGTGCCCCCATGCCGGGGTGAGTTCCTTTCTTTGCGTGTCACCCAGGCCGGGTATAGTCTTTGCTTCTCATGCCCCCACGGCGGGGTATAGTTCTTTAGCTTCTTATGCCCCAAGGTCAGGATGTATGTCTCTTTGCTTCTGTGCCCCTAGGCCGGGGTATATTTCTTGCTCTCTCTTTTCTTTTATATGCCCCTATGGCGGGATATATTTCTCTTTATGTGCCCCTAGATCAGGGTGTAACTCTGTTGCTTGTTGCGCCCCCAGGTCGGGGTAGATTCTTCTGCTTCTTTTGCCCTAGAGTGAGATATATTTCTCTTTGTATTCCCCTAGGTCGAGGTGTATTGTTTTGGTTTTATTTGCCCCCATACGGGGTAGAGTCTTGGCTTCTTACGCCCCCATGGCGGGGTGTGTCTTTTGCTTCATGTGCCCCCATATTGAGGTATATTTCTTCCTCAAATACCCCTAAGTCGGGGTGTATTCTTTGTCTCATATGTCTCCCGAGTCGGGGTGCGTTTTGCTTCTCATGCACCCCGGGCGGAGTGTGCTTCTTTCTTTGTATGCTCCTAGGTCGGGGTGAGTTTCTTCGTTTGTGTGCCCCCAGGCAGGGTATAGTCTTTGATTCTCATGCCCCCTAGGTGGGGGTATAGTTCTTCTTCAAGTGCCCCTAACCGGGGTAAAATTTTTGAATACCCCTAAGTCGGGGTGAATTCTTCATAGCTTCCATGCCCCCCGCGGTGGGGTATGTTGCTTCTTATGTCCCCATGGCGGGGGTGGATTCTGCTGCTTCTTATGCCCCCATGCGGGGTATACTTCTCTTCATATGCCCCTAGGCCGGGGTGTGTTCTTTTACTCTTTATGCCCCTAGATCGGGGTGAAACTCTATTGCTTCTTATGCCCCCATGGAGGGGTATGTTTCTCTTCATATGCCCCTAATCCGGGGTGTGTCTTCTACTTCTTATGCCCCCATGGAGGGGTATGTTTCTTCTCACCTGCCCCCGAGTCAGGGTGTATTCTCTTCATGTGACCCCCCAGGAGCGGGGTGTATCTTTTCTTACATCTTATGCCCCCATGGCAGGGTATATTTCTTCTTATTCCCCATGGCGTGGTGTATGCATGCCCTCTTCGGGAGTGGTGGCCGTGCTTGGCCTCATCGCCATAAAGCATTCCCCATAGCGGACAGAAATTCATCAAGCTACGGTTGCGGCTTGTTGCATCTTCGAACAGTCACTCGAGAGACCGTCTTGTGCCGGATAGAGGCAGCAGGAAGGTGGAACGGACCGGGGCATTGCACCACGGACTTGGACCCTCCTAGAGTCTGGCGGGATGTCACGTCCCGACGCGAAATATCGGGACTGGCAGTAGAAAACGCTAGTAATGATAAGATGCTAAGCTAAGAATTAACATAACATCACGAATAGAATTAACTCCAAATCTATTACAATAACCATCAAACCGACTCAAACATAATCAAGCATAACCTCTACTAGACTCCATTACAATAACTAACTCAAGTTCTAAGGCATAACTATCAGTTGATACACTCCAAGTCATCACTCTGGCCCATTCCCATCCATCTGTGAATCTTCACCTGAGCTGCCTAGAAAGGGGGAAACAACTATATGAGCGAACTCTCAGTAGGTAACAATAGACAAGTGTAAGTAACTAACCAATTAATTACATGTTTATATGAAACGGAAAGAAAAGAAATGACGATCGGATGAAACAACATAAAGAAAGTGCTAAAGAACGAAATGGAATAACGATATGGCAGGATGATATAACTACAAGAATTTCACGTTTATGAACAATATAAATAACAGGAAATTGTAGGAAATTGGCCAACAAGCAAGAATATAACAAAGTCGAACACGATTCAAGTAAGAGATTAAGAGATCATTGTCATAGACATCACACTAGTATGCACCCGGTACAATGCCTCACCATGTCATTACAAACTCCCATGGGCACAAGTACTTATCGGGCGCTCTCCCCAGGACCAGACCGGGCCCCTATGATGCGTTGGCATTGATATAATGGATCCAAGATCCCAAGTTGTCTAGACTTTAATCAAGTTAAAATGGCCAATTACAATCAAGTACAAACTTACCCCGGAACATCCCAAGGCTAAGTTGAAGAGGTACTGTCCAGAATTTCTGTCCAAGAGTTCAAGTTATCAAGAACCATCATGTTCTTGGATTCAAAATCGTGAAACAAAGAGAAAACTAGTCTCTTGATGATATACGGTCACTAATGGACCGCTCAAGCACTTGTGCGGTCGACTCAGGGCCGCACGTAATAGGAACTGGGCTGGGTTGAACGGCTGATTAAGGGCCGCTCTTCAGCATGAACGGTAAGTATTGGGCCGCACAAGGCCAGAGGTTTATGAAATCGAGGATAGGATATGCGATCCTGACAGAGCCGCTCATTAATTGAACGGTCCATTAAGGGCCGCCTGTTAAGATGTACGGTTCATTATTGTCCGCACAACATAGGGCCTAACAACAATCTAGAACTTCGCCCAAGTGGGCTCCCGGGCTGCCATAGGCAGCGTGGAACTGAACCAGAGTCCAGCCCACTGTCTGCTAGTCGGCCGAGGGTCTACTAGGCTGATCAAATCAGGAATTGGCCGAAGATGGATCGAGGATAATCAGCCAAAACTAATTGGCATTAGCTAGGGATGAACGGTCTCCACAGGGCCGTTCAGGGAGATATGCCGTCCACTAACGGCCGCGCATGTCTCTGTTAGTCCAATTCGGACTATGACTCATATCGTAGTAGTTCGATTGAGTCCAGGTTTAATTCTAGGGAATAATAATGGTTCAAGATTAACGGTTCAGGTCTAAGATTATAACAAGTGTAAACCTAATAGCCATTTCAATTATAAATGATTCACAATTTAGATTGACATTCATTGGAAAGAAGAATCAAGATCAAGCTCAAATTAAATAAATCAGCAAGAATTATTTACTGTCACGACTTACAATTTATTAGGTGTGTTGCTAACATGCCATTAACCACTAACATAACATGTTGTAATGACAATTAATTTGTTATGTTATAGATGTGCGGTCGGTCCTGGACCTTACATCTCCATAGACTGTCAGACAGGCCGCACATGCCCCCTCAGGTCCGAAAGCCTGCAGGAGATGGACGGTCGGTAGGGTGCCGCTGGGAAGGATGTGCGGTCTGGAACTGGTCGCAGGACAGACATGCGGCTAGAATTCGGCCGCACGTTCCAGGGAAACGATCAGAGATAGAAACCTTTAAACGGTCAACAACAGGCCGCTTGTCTTGGTTGTGCGGTCTATCGTGTGGCCGCACAAGTCTAGACAGGTCGCTGTCCCTTTTGCCTTGCCCGACTCCGGCGAGGTTTCTAGGGTTAAACTAAAATATGGAATTCACACGATATAAAGCATGAAATTTGGGGCTTTACTACCAACAGAAAGAGCACGGAAAACTCTACAAGATGTATGAATCAATTTTATGTTTACAGCATGAAATTACTACTTAATCGAAAGAGAACAGTTATAACCCTAGATGTGACATGCTTCTACTAAAACCAAAAATTCCCGCAGAACACTTGATAAAATTTAGGGCTTTCTACATCAATGAAAAGTTGACACGATGATGCTTCCAACCATATATATTATTTGTAGGGTTTGGCTTGCTATCACCTACCTGAATCGGATGAAGAAGGAAGGAGAAAGAAAACCCGAGACGCTTGTACACGCAGACCCTAATCGTTGGAGATCTCCCTCGATCCAACTCCTCTGCAGCCGCCACTGGTTCTAAACGATTCTAGGGTTAGAGAGCTTCATTTTTATAGGTCACACGCCTTCTAGAGGTTTCTATGCGCAGAGTATTTGTCGACGCAAGTTGGGTTAATGTGAACGTCGCCGTAATTGTTGACGCGAACCAATCGCCGCTGATGCACCTCCTAGGGTTAGGGTTTAGAGAGATTAAGAGAGGGCAAATGATCCTCTCATCTTGGCCTTTCATTTGCCACTGGTTTGGACTCATTTGATGGAGTATTGGGCTCGAATTTCGCGTTACAAGGTATGGTTAACTAAGTGTTTAATTTGGGCTTAATCCACTAATTCGACCTATTTACAGATTTTATTTGGGTTGGTCACAGAAGACAAGTTTGTTAAACGTGTTATCCTCTACAAGAATATAATTTTTCTAGATTTTTATAAAATAGTCAAAATTTAGCTTATTCTATTTATTAAGGAATTTCTAATTAATTCCTTGAAAAATCGGGGTATTACACCCTCCCCCACTTAAGGAATTTGGTCCTCCAAATTTAATGCACTTAATAATAAAAAGAGGGAGTGAGACAGCTCACCTAGAATAAGTTAGGGTACTGCCTCCGCATAGTATCTTCCGACTCCCAAGTAGCTTCTTCAGTTCCACGCCGACTCCACTGCACTTTAACCATCGGTATGGAACGATTCTTGAGTTGTTGTTGCTTCCGATCCAAAATCTTGATCGGTCTTTCTTCATAAGTCAGATCTTCCTTCAATTCGAAGTCCATATGCTGAATAATGTGAGTGGGATCATACACATATTTCCGTAACATAGACACATGGAAAACATTTTGTACTCCAGATAACTGAGGTGATAGTGCCAAACGGTAAGCAACCTCCCCCACTCTTTCCAGAATCTCGAATGGACCAATGTATCTTGGACTCAGTTTGCCCTGAATATCAAACCTTTGAATCCCTCTCATAGGAGAAACCTTTAAAAACACATGCTCACCAACCTGAAATTCCAAAGCTCTCCTCTTGGTGTCGGCATAACTCTTCTGTCTTGATTGTGCTACTTGCAACCGATCTTTGATAATACGGATGCTCTTGGACAATTCGGAAATGAGATCTGGTCCAAGCCATTGCTTCTCACCTACCTCGTCCCAACATAACGGGGATCGATAGCTTCTACCATACAAAGTTTCAAATGGAGCCATCTGAATGCTGGCCTGGTAACTGTTGTTGTAGGCGAATTCAACCAATGCCAAGTGATCATCACTCCAACTATCTCTAAAGTCAATCATGCAGGCTCTAAGCATATCTTCCACTATCTGGTTGGTCCTTTCAGTCTGTCCGCCTGTTTGTGGATGGAAAGCAGTACTGAAATTCAGACGAGTTCCCAAGGACTCTTGCAATCCTTTCCAAAAATGAGAAGTGAACCTGGGGTCTCTATCAGACACAATGCTAACTTGTATACCATGTAGTCTTACCACTTTCTTCATATACAGAGCAGCTAAAATATCAACTGTCCATTTAGACTTAATAGATAAGAAATGAGCAGATTTTGTCAATCTATCACCCATATTGCATCAAATCCACGACGAGTCCTAGGTAGACCCATAATGAAATCCATGCCAATGCTCTCCCACTTCCATTGGGGTATATCAAGGGGTTTCAATTTCCCTACTGGTCTGAAATGCTCGGCCTTGACTTGCTGGCAAACAAAACATCTACTTACGAAGTCTGCAACTTCCCTTTTCATATTCGGCCACCAAAAAGATCTTTTCAAATCCTTAAACATCTTAGTACCTCCAGGATGAATGATGTATCTAGATCTATGAGCTTCCTCGAGGATCTTACTCTTTATCTCAGCTACATCAGGTACACAAGTTCTTCCGTGAAATAATAATCTTCCATCATCAGCCATCATGAAGTCAGATCTATTAGTCAAGCTTCCCTTGATCTCTACCAACTCTGGGTCATCATCTTGTAGAGACTTGATTTCCATCAATAATTTGGGCTTAAGTTGAACTTGAGCAATCATAACCCGATCCTTGTCAACATTAAGATCCAAACTAGCTAACTACTCCAGTAATTTCCATTCTTGTAACATGAGGCTTGACAACTTAGCTATAGGCTTGCAGTTTAAGACATTTGCCACAACATTACCTTTTCCAGGATGATACTCAATGGAGAAATCGAAGTCTTTCAAATACTCAAGCCATCTTCGCTGTCTCATATTGAGTTCCTTCTGAGAAAATAAGTATTTCAAACTCTTATGATCTGAAAACACCGTAAATGCCTCTTCATACAAGTAGTGCCTCCATATCTTCAAGGTGAACACCACTGCTGCTAGCTCCAAATCATGAACATGATATCTCTTCATGCTTCCTCAACTGCCTAGAAGAATAGACTATCACTTTCCCGTGCTGCATGAGTACACACCCTAAACCAATACCTAAAGCATCAGTGTATATACAATAAAACCTCCTTCTCCAGAAGGTAAAGTCAAAACATGTGCAGTAGTCAAACATTCCTTTAAGGTCTGAAAGCTTCGCTCGCAATTTTTTGACCAATCAAATTTGACCTCCTTGCGGGTTAATCTTGTCAGAGGTACCGCAATTTTGGAGAAATCTTGAATAAACCTTCGGTAGTAACCTGCTAAGCTTAGGAAACTCTTCACTTCAGTCACATTAGTAGGCTTATCCCAATTCTTTACTGCCTCTACCTTCGAAGGATCAACAGAAATACCTTCTTTTGTGATGATATGCCCTAGAAAGGACACCTCTTGCAGCCAGAAATCACACTTACTAAACTTGACATATAACTGATGATCTCTCAATAGTTGCAATACCATCCTCAAATATTCAGCATGCTCCTCCTTACTCTTAGAATAAATCAAGATGTCATCAATGAACACCACGACCCATGATCAAGATAGGGCCGAAACACATCGTTCATCAGCTGCATGAAAGCTACAGGTGCATTCGTTAGCCCAAAAGGCATTACTACAAATTCGAAATGCCCATACCTGCTGCGGAAGGTTGTTTTATAGATATCCTCTTCCTTAATTCGTAACTGATGATATCCAGATCGAAGGTCGATCTTAGAAAAATATTGAGCTCCTGCTATCTGATCAAATAACTCATCAATCCTTGGCAATGGATATATGTTCTTGATAGTCAATTGGTTCAATTACCGATAATCGATGCACAACCTCATCGAACCATCCTTCTTCCGGACGAATAATACAGGGGCACCCCACGGAGAAGTACTTGGACGAATGAACCCTTTCTCAAGCAATTCCATCAACTGCTGCTTTAGTTCTTTTAGCTCCGCAGGAGACATACGATAAGGAGCTTTGGAAATAGGAGTCGCAACAGGAATTAGATCAACAGAAAAGATAACTTCCCTTTTAGGAGGAAGTCCTGGCAGTTCCTTAGGAGAGACATCTAGAAAATCTCGGACGACAGAAAAGTCCTCAATCTCAATCTTCTACTCTGGGGTCACAACAACAAAGGCTAGAAAAGCCTTACATCCTCTCCTTATCAGCTTATCAGCTCGAAGAGCCGAAATAAGTGGAACAGACTTATGGTGTCTAATTCCTATAAAAGAAAGTCCAGAGTGTCCAGTGAAAGACACAGAACTAGATCTGCATTGAACATTGGCCTCATACTTAGCCAACCAATCTGCTCCTTGGATTGCATCATAATCCTTCATGTCCATACAAACTAAATCAGCTGGCAGGTTTTGTTCATTGATCATGACCTTACTGGAAGGATAGAAATACTTAATTGCTGATCCGGAACCAATAGGGGTCGAAATCTCTAACGGAGAATTCATCAAAACTAGCTTCACAGCTAAAGACTTCACAAATCACTGAGAAATAAAAGAATGAGTGGCACCAGTATCAAAAAGAACAAAAGCTTATTTATCATGTATAATAAGAGTACCTTCGACGAGTCCACCCTCCTCGGCGGATCCTGCCTCGTCTTCTTGTAGAGCCTGGGGCTTACCTTGCTGCTTCTTGATTCCTTGCGGTTTCACTGGGGTAGCTTGCTCAGATAAAAGAGGACACTCAGGAATAGGTGGTCCCTATTGCCACAATGTAAACAGGTGCCCAGCTTGCGCTAGCACTCCTCCATCTTGTGAGCTGGACGGTCACAATACTTGCATACGCCCTTGAATGGAACAATAGGGCCATGCTTCTTGTCTTCAATCTTTGGCATCTTGCCCTTCCATGAACCAGACCCGCTAATGTGCCTCTTCTTGCCATGACCGGGCTTGATACTCCCAGAACCAGTATGGTGTTGTTCTTTCTTAACACTCTTCCCACGGATTCTCTCCGTCATTTCTAAAGTATCTTCCAATACTTGAGCCTTTCTCACCATCTCGGAATAAGTTTGAATTTCCATCGATGCCAACTGGTTGATATACTACAGCTTCAGCCCATTAAGAAAGCGCGTAGCCTTCATCTTCTCGATAGATATCAAGTGAGTAGCATAACGAGATAGCCGAGAGAACTGAGCTTCATATTCAGCTACGGAAAGATTGCATTGCTTCAAAGCAGCAAACTCAGCCGCCTTCTTCTCTTGCACTCTATCAGAAAAATATTTACCATTGAAGAATTCCTAGAACTCTTCCCATGTGACTTGTCTATCACCAAGGGTAGCCTTCACTGCGTCCCACCATGTCCTCGCATCACGTTCAAGTTGAAAGGTCGACAAGAGGACACGTTCTTGATCGCTGCATTGCATCACTTCAAAAATCCTCCCTATCTCTTGAAGCCAGTGCTTGGCTTCATCAGGGTCAGTCGAGCCACCAAATCGCGACGGATTCATCCCACGAAAGTTTTGATAGAGGTCGCCAGTGTCATGGTTTGCAGCTCCTCCTTGGGCCACTTGTTGCAAAGCCTGTGTAAGTCCTTGAACCGTACGCTGCAAGTTCCTCCATTCCGCGCGTTCTCCTGCCATTGCAAAAGCTTACACATGGAATAGGTTATGTTAGGTTCAATTAAGAATGGATAATCGTGCAATTAGATTATTAACTCAACCCCAGTCTTCTACCCAAATCTCGCCAGGTTGGGTCCTAAGACTTATAACAAGGCTATGGGTCCTATGATATCACTTAGGATCTTAGAACTTAGAGAACCTAGGAATATTAGAAAACCTAGGCTCTGATACCACCAAACTGCCACGCCCCGACGCAGAATATCGGGACTGGCAGTAGAAAACGCTAGTAATAATAACATGCTAAGCTAAGAATTAACCTAACGTCACGAATAGAATTAACTCCAAATCTATTACAATAACCATGAAACCGACTCAAACATAATCAAGCATAACCTCTACTAGACTCCATTACAAAAACTAACTCAAGTTCTAAGGCATAACTATCAGCTGATACACTCCAAGTCATCACTCTGGCCCATTCCCATCTATCTGTGAATCTTCACCTGAGCTGCTTGGAATGGGGGAAACAACTATATGAGCGAACGCTCTCAGTAGGTAACAACAGGCAAGTGTAAGTAATTAACCAATTAATTACATGTTTATATGAAACGGAAAGAAACGAAATGAGGATCGGATGAAACAACATAAAGAAAGTGCTAAAGAATGAAATGGAATAACGACATGGCAGGATGATATAACTACAAGAATTTCACGTTTATGAACAATATAAATAACAGAAAATTGTAGGAAATTGGCCAACAAGCAAGAATATAACAAAGTCGAACACGATTCAAGTAAGAGATTAAGAGATCATTGTCATAGACATCACGCTAGTCATGCACTCGGTGCAATGTCTCACCATGTCATTACAAACTCCCATGGGCACAAGTACTTTCCAAGCGCTCTCCCCAGGACCAGACCGGGCCCCTATGATGCGTTGGCATTGATTTAATGGATCCAAGATCCCAAGTTCTCTAGACTTTAATCAAGTTAAAATCGATCTTAGCGGTCGAACCCTAGACCGCCAAGGACCCTGGCGGTCTATCGCGTGGCCGCCAACCTTGAACCAAGACAGGGAGACCCCTAGCGGTCTACCCTTGGTCCGCTTGGAGCCCTTAGCGGTCTCTGGAACGACCGCTAAGGCGTCCCGAACCCGAAACGGTGGGAAAACGGCGGGAAACTAATTCCACGCCCCAATCACCCCCGGGTGATGGGGAAACAATGGGGAAATCCTTCCCCAAGCCCCTAGGCATTCTATGATGCCCTCAAACCACCGATTAACACATTAAAACGCTAGATCGGGCTCACACCCCAAAATCATGGATTTTCCCCAAAATGGCAATAAACCCACGCTCGGCTCGCCACGGTCTACCAAATCCACGGGGAATGAAATACACGAGTTGAGGGTCCATCTCCCTTCCTCCACCGAAGATTCTACGCGCCGCGGACGTCACTTTGTGAAGAAAACGTCGCGAAACCCTCGTTCTTCCCAAGCTTCCCACGAACCGCGCACGCCGCCACGATCACCACGCCGCCACCGCCGTCGCCGCGCCGTCGTCCACCACCGTCTGCAGCCAGAGGGGAGCACGCCGCCGCGTCCACGGGAGAGGGGGAGGAGAGGGGCGCCGGTCGCCCACGGGAGGAAGGAAGGAGGAAGAAGAAGAAAAGAAGAAGAAATGAAAAAGAAAAAGAATGGGGGAAATATAGAAAATCCAGATTTTCTAAAAAATATGAAAAAATAAAAAAATATACCCCCGCGATCCTCGGAACACGCTGATCACCGTGGTACCATCCCTGAGTAGGTGAACAACCCGGTTTACCCGCTACGGGATTTCGTAGGTCCTGTCATGGGAAAACACAGGAAACTACGGAACACGTTCCGGGACCTCCGAAACTGATCCGAAATGCACGGATCCGAACCCGCAAAATGTCCGAAAGATAATTCCGAGTAAAATGAGAACAAATTCTCCGAGAAAATAAATTCGGGACCCAAGAAGAAGGATCCGAAAGGTCCGGCATATTATAGCCCTCCCCCCTTAAAGAAATCTCATCCTCAAAATTTAGGACTAGCACCAAGCCACAAGGGAAGAAAGCCATAACTGACTGACAACGCCGTCAGAGCCCCAGCACGGAAAATCTTGATTCTCACGAAAGCATTGATCCTGAGGGACACAGCCAAACTACAATCACGAACGACACCTCGCTCCGCATGCTGCACACACCGGCCGTCGGAGTAGGCATACACCAAAGGACACAGTCCGGCATCACTTCAGCCACAACGAAAAACCAATCATGGCACCACTGCCACAATCCCGCTCACTGAGGAGACACAGTCCTCGCCACCGAGAAATAGCTACCGATCCCTCCTAAGGTCGGCGGATAAATTACACATCAGCTTCACAACCAACTGACAGGTCGCGCACCCTTCTCAAGGGGACAACCAATACAGACCCTCCATCAGCTGACGCAGCCATCTCAACAGACCGCAATTAGATCATCACCTCAGCGCCAAGAATCATCTCACACCTGGCAAGCCGAAAGCCAACAACAGCATGGGACCAACTCTGTCAGAACTCAAACTTCGACAAAGCCCAGATCCCATTCGGAAAAACATATCACATAAACGACCACCAAAGGCCTCGCTGATATGCAGCTCTCATCAATTTCGATGCACAACCACCAGCATCTCCTGTCTGTGAAAGACCATACACCGGTCGCCAACTGCTCGTCAACGGGAAACCTTCACCGGCCCAGTAGACATGATCCAACTCATGACAAGCCATCTGCTGACTCACACAGACAATTACCACATCTCGAGCTGCACTCCTCTCGGACACCGCATCCGAACTCAATCATCGCGCCAACTCGACCCTCTCCGGGGAGCACGACAAAACCAACGACAAGACTCGGGAGTCTTCGGTCTTCACCTCACTCGACTCAGACTTACAGGGAAACCATGCCATGCTGGTCACCATACCATGAATAACCATTGCGACACCAGCGTCCCATCAAGGACCTCCACACACAGGCATCACTCTTCCGTCCTGTCTCATCGAATCCCATCTCAACAAATCCAAGTGGACACCTGCCAATCCCGATTCCGCCCTTACCACAGAGCCATGGGACACCACCTGAACAACTTACGGCACACATCTCCAATGGAGGAAAGTGCCATCCAAAATTACGACAACCTAGTCTCCAACACCACGAACAATGCACACTGGGTCCCCAGTCGATTATAGATCTCACCATCACAATCCCACATGACCATATAACCAATAGACGCTGCTGTGGTCGATCACACGGTTAGGCTCACCAGCCACTCACGGTTGCCAACTGGGACCCAAAATCTCTCAGAGATCACTTCCTCTAGAACACGACCTCATCCGAGGACACAACCTCCAATACACGTCGGGCACCAAGCCACCGACTCTGACCAACACGTCCTCGACCTCCGTCAGGTGACATCCTCAACAACCCCATCCAGGCTCACACCGACGCCTGACATAGCTTCCATCACAGGAATAGGGTACTCATGCGGTACACTTGCCGACATACTTCCCCAACACTCCATCCTGCTAGTGCCAAGAACCATAATACCTCGAGCAACGGCACGGTAACAACAAGTCTCACACCGAGGAACCAATCTTCCGATGCTCAACGCAATCTCAGGAATCCGCCCGTAGCAACCAACGCTACAATCCTGAACCTGTGGGTTATCGGCCCACCAGGCTTCCGCTGCGCACTCTGATCCACGCGAACACAGCCAGCACGGCAACTCGGGACTCGCCATCCTGACGATCCACAACTCGGCTAGTCAACCTCAGAAAATAGGGTGAGGAAACTCTATTACCTCAAACCCCAAGCATAGATTCTCTCTCTAATCTGGCAATCTCCAGCGACTCCACAGACTCCGATCAGCAACGAGTCAAAAAATTCCAACACCAGCCAAGAATGCGAACACCACCCAACCAGCACTCGTCCTCCCGGAACAGCGCCAGCACCCTTACCCACCAGGGAAAACGGGCACAACTCTCACAGGCAACCACCTTGCCAAAACACAAGACACGTCTCGCACGGATCCCATGGCACATAGAGGCCAACAAATCTGAACACACAATGCAAGACAACGAACCTTAGCCAAATGCAATATCTCCAACCAAAGGAGAAACCGACCACACTTCCGACCAACGGAAAACTCCATGCTTGACCTGACCTTAAGCCTCGTGCACGCTGGGAACAACACCTTCTAGCACCGAGAAAACCATCACCACGTCAGGCCAGCGCCTCTGACACACTCGACGAGTGTGACGTTGGACCACAATCACAGCATCTGCTGATGCACCACCGCTGCAATTCCTCGAACTGCAGCACGCCACGCCAAGAGCCGCAACATGAGCCATAACTGGCAATCGTCAACGCTCATTCTTGGGTCCCAAAACTCACCGCGGAACCTTCACAACTCAAACCAAATCCAGGGCGAACACAACCCATTCGCACGCAAGAGCACATGAGCAAAAACTTACTAGGATACCACAACCCAATGCTGTCTCAAAATCCGCAAGAATAACCAAGACCGACACGTCATTTCTGACGTCACAGAGCATGACAAGAACATCAGGCTTGACAAAATAGTAGCTCACTGAGAAGATTCTCCGCTCATCTGAGAGCACCTCTCGATCAGAGCACCGCTCTGCCACCTTAAACCACAACCTTAACACATCATGGGGTTGGATAAATCCTGCGCTAGAGTGGCCAGACTCGACAACAGCTCCCTCAGAGCACACACACGGCCACTTCACAACGAACAATCCTCGCCAGCCACCTGACCTCGCCGCAGTGAACACCTCGAACGTAGCACCGCAGTAACGCATCGCAACCGGGGCCACAGCTGATGAGGGAGAAAGCTCTCGACCTCGATACTCAGACCCCACATCGGCACGAAAGCCGCGAACAGCAACCGCCTTCACAGTGCCACGCAGCGCACTCAAGTTCTCAAGCGAGAAATCCAGCAGAAAATAAACATAAAACCCTAAGCTAGCTGCCGATTGTACTGGACCTTATGGACTCTGATCACTACAATATCTCGAATTCCCATGTACGTCCACAACCACCACTCTGATACCAATTGTAATGACCCAAGATCCGGATACCGGGAAGGCCCGATACCATTCGAATCCTAGCCCGCCGCCCACGAGCCGAGAGGATTCGGACGGGCTGAAAGGAGTGTGGAGGTACAATGAAATAGGAAATAAGGCAGGACAATTCAACAATTAACAGAAACAAATAAATAACTACTACAACAGAGTCCAGTCTAACAGAAAGTACAATCTAAAGCAGTAAAGCGTACCACATGCCAAGTGAACACTCGGCCCGGCGAGCTGGCAACTAAGAACCTCTGAACAGCACCCTCGAATCTCGAGGAAGAATCGCCTCACCTGAAACGCAGGGGTGAGCCTCCTATCACTGACTCAGTAGGGATCCCGCGGAACCCCAACTGAGAACAACGTCGGTACGAAAAGCAGTAACTACACGAACAACAGTAGTAGCAGGAACAATAAACACGGTGGCCGGTCAAAACTCGGCACTACAACTACTCATACTGTACCGGTCAAGTAGAAAAGGAAATCTCGATCTCACCATCGAGAACCGGACCACTTTAACACCAAGCCTACCGAGGAACACTCACGGCAACCCTGCCGTAGAAGTCTGCCTACATAGGCACGACCAACCGGGACCGCGCAATCCCACACTGGCACGACGAAACCTCGATGAAGCCACTGGCACCCTGGCCACTACCACAGAAACACCGGACGGTCCAAAAAGCCACGTCTCGCAGATGGGGAACAGAACCCGGAAACAGGAGAGTCACGTCTCATGTGACAGGAGTACCTACCCACCAGAAGTAAGGCCGGATGCGTCCACTGACGACTTAGTCCACAGCCTCAAGTGTCTCGCTGTGGCGCCCCAGGGGGAGACTGAGACACCGTACAAGTAACCACAGAACACAGAATAAGGGTCTAGTCGGGGTCGTGCTTGTCAGCACACATCTGAAGTCCCCGACCACGTGTGCACACACTGACTGACTGTGCTACGTCAGGCCCTCTGGCTTGTTCGTCCTCCCGGCCCAGACTCGAGCCGCCACAGTAGGAGGCCCACGACAACTAGCCTAAAGCCGTCTCTCGGGTAGTCTCACCACCACTCCCTGGTGGGACCACACGCGTGTCGAAAGACTACGACTAGTAGGGAGTCACTGATATGACCACTCTCTAAGGAGAAACTCTAAGAATCACGCACGCACCCTGCGCGAAAGTCACGAAGGAAGTGGCACCGAGCCACTAGACTCTAGACAGTCCTCTAGACTCATCAAACCCAACGGTCCTTGAGAATCACGCACGCACCCTGCGCGAAAGTCACGAAGGAAGTGGCACCGAGCCACTAGACTCTAGACAGTCCTCTAGACTCATCAAACCCAACGGTCCTTGAGTCACAAGACTTGGGGTCAAGACCCTTGTACGTAACGGCAGAATGCCATTAATCTAGACTAATTCCTAGGTCTAAAACCACGATAGCATGAATACTGAGGTAGCTCACGAACCGCCGAGACCATTACCTCAAGAAGGGAACTGAGAAGCCTTCCTGCCCCAGGCTGGGTAACTAGACTCACAGTCCAAGGCCACACACACAGCCCACATGAAAAGCACAGGAGCACAATTCCCAAAGTAGCACATAGGCCGCCACGCTGATTCCCCATCCATGGGAAAAGTGGGAAACCTCCAGCACCAGGCTGAATGACTGGACTCGCAATCCTAGGCTAAACACTTGGCCTAGTCGGGAACCATCATCCGCAGAAACCAACGATATGCGGGGGAACCCCACTGCACTCACACCGATACACGGTGACTCGATCGAGCGTAACATGAAAGTCCAGAACACACGTAGTCACCAGACCCCTGAACACACATGCATGCTAATCGAGATAACACGGCACCTCCAGATATCCCAGAAATAGGGTCACATAACCCATGGGATGTCTGGGACACTCACGAGGCCGAAGGTCGACCACTAGGTCACCACCGGGTTGACCGGAGACCAACACAATGCGAACCCGACATCGCGAGCATAGAAATCTCCTAGCGGTCTAACCTTAAACAGCCACAAGGCCTAGCGGTCTAACCTTGGACCGCCAAGGATAGTCTAGCAATTTCACATTGGACCGCTACACACAGAAACCACGGACCCATAGCGATCTACCCTTGGACTGCGAAGCAGAGTCTAGCGGCCTATTACTGCACCGCCAACGGCGCTGGCGGAAGCCTCTGGGCCGCCAAACCCTCGGAACACACGAAGCTCAAGCGGTCTTAGCTGTCGAACCCTGGACCGCCAAGGACCCTGGCGGTCTATTGCGTGGCCGCCAGCCTTGAACTGAGACAGGGACACCCCTAGCGGTCTACCCTTGGTCCGCTTGGAGCCCTTAGTGGTCTCTAGAACGACCGCTAAGGCGTCTCGAACCTGAAACGGTGGGAAAACGACGGGAAACTCATTTCAAGCCCCAATCACCCCCGGGTGATGGGGAAATAAAGGGGAAACCCTTCCCCAAGCCCCTAGGCATTCGATGATGCCCTCAAACCACCGATTAACACATTAAAACACTAGATCTGGCTCACACCCCAAAATCATGGATTTTCCCCAAAACGGCAATAAACCCACACTCAGCTTGCCACGGGCTACCAAATCCGCGGGGAATGAAATACTCAAGCTGAGGGTCCATCTCCCTACCTCCACCGAAGATTCTACGTGCCACGGACGCCGCTCCACGAAGAAAACCCCGCGAAACCCTCGTTCTTCCCGAGCTTCCCACGAACCACGCACGCCGCCACGATCACCATGCCACCACCGCTGTCACCGTGCCGTTGCCCACCGCTGTCTGCAGCCGGAGGGGAGCACTCCGCCGCATCCACGGGAGAGGGGGAGGAGAGGGGTGCCAGTCGCTCACGGGAGGAAGGAAGGAGGAAGAAGAAGAAAAGAAAAAGAATTGGGGGTTATATAAAAAATTTGGATTTTTTAAAAAATACAGAAAAATATTCCCCCGCGATCCTCGGAACAAGCTGATGGCCGTGGTACCATCCCTGAGTACGTGAACGACCCGGTTTACCCGCTACAGGGTTCCGTAGGTCCTATCAGGGAAAAACACGAAAAATTACAGAACACGTTCTGGGACTTCCGAAACTGATCCGAAACGCACGAATCCGAACCCGTAAAATGTCTGAAATATAATTCCAGGCAAAATGAGAACAAATTATGTGAGAAAAAAAATTTGGGACCCAAGAAGAAGGATCCAAAAGGTCCGGGATATTAAACGTATCGACTGTCCACCATGGAAGGAACACCCGTCCCTCGGACATGGAATGCAACAACACTTCGCAAATTCTACTTTTGAACATCTGGCAAGCATACACATGTAAGAAAAGTAGAATAAACACCATTCTTTTCTTTTCATTAAACTTTGGTGTACATCAAATAGGCCGCAGCCAATACAACATACAGTTCAGCAAAAAATTACATCCACTGGTACTATGACACGAGCAGAACGCTCGGCCAACTCGGTAAGCACTCCTACGTCCAGCCACTGACTCTGCCTAGTGTAGAAACTGGCTCGGATAAAGGATAGCTGGCCCCGTTGGTTTGAGAAGCTCGGAGAAAAGGTGCCAGAGGGATTCGAAGGACAACAAAAAAAGAAAAGAGAGAGAGGGGAAGTTGACCCAAGACAAATGAAGAGGAAGCTTGAGAGAGCTCCCCTTCTAGGCAACGGGATCGACAGAAAGGAGGGAGTTTAAAGAGCTTCCCCTCCCCTTAGGATAGCATCGGCGGGTCCGGGACAGGAAGGCGACATGCTCCAGCATGTCGAACCCTCTCCCAAACTGACCCCCGACTGTCGAACCCACTTCCAAACTGGAATAGCAGGAGCTTCCCTCCTACTGCCGTCCGCCTCATCATCTTTTGAAGCTCTTTCCATGCTCCACCGAGATCGACAGCACAACGCTTCACGGAAAGGGAAGAAGGAGAAACCGTCAGAGATGGCCTTAAGCGATGAAAGGTAGAGGAGACGCCCCTTGGACCTTTTATAGGCCGAAGGGGGAGCTGATCGCATTAAATGACTCTCCCCTTAAAAAAACACACTAAAGGAGTCTTCCCCGAGATGGTTACCTCATTTCCCAACATCCCCCCTAGCGGGACGCACGAAGCGACAAGTCATTTAGGGCGGCATGGAAAAGCAGAAAGGTGCCAACGCCATGTAAGTTATTTGACATATCAGCACGCGCGATGTCTGTAAGGAAAATCAACTCCTTCCCCAACGACTACAGATACGGTAATCAAATCACACCAAAAGCGGTAAGAAACAGTCAATTCAGCACTTAATATTGTCCTACTATACTTTCTAAAAAATAAAAAGGTCTTAAATGGCTACAAAAGAGAAAGAAAGAAAGAGCTTGTACATCAGGCCTCGGGCCCATCTCCAGGCTCGGTAGACAAGGCCCCCTCAGCACTAGATGATCTGCCCCTAGTATTCTCGGCAACGGCCGACCCAGGCATTGACCCCACCTGCATGGGAACTATCTCGGTCGTGCGCCCTTCCGAGGCTACTGGAGTTGGCGATTGCTTGGACGAGACCGAGGACTCCCGACTCCCCTCTTCGATCGATGTATAATGGGAAGAGTCAGTGGAACCCCAGTCTGAGTCATAGTGTTGCCTGGAAAGAAAAATGAGCCCAGTCGCTTGGGCCTCCGCCTCTATGATGGCCCGATTGAAGCCCTGGGAGAAGCCCTTCCGAAGGCCTCGACGGAAGCCCGACTCATAATAAGGGAAGGCAGTCTGATGAAGAGCAATGTGGTAAGTGTCTGAGCATCTATGTTGCTCGAACGCTTTCACCCCGGCCAACTCTGCCTTCCTCTCAAGCTTAGCTATCCTCTGTTCTGACTCGGAGAGTCTCCTCTCGGCCTCGGTCCACGCATCCTCGGCCCCCCGGACTCGGTCCTCGAGCCCCTCTCGCTTGACCTTCCATTGCTCGCCGCGCTCGACCTGAATCCTGCGCTCCACCTCCAGGAGCTCATTCTTTCGATCGACCATACAACGGGCTTGGGCCAGCTGCTCTGCCAATGACCGAGCCTCCGCCTGGCTCGACTGGACCTGTGCCCGGAGCGGGACCACCTCCCGATGAAGGTCCCCAAGATCGAGGGTCAAATGCTCAACCTTCCGATCATGTGCACCACGGGCCCATGAAAGAGTCTCCCGCTCCGACTCCTCCCGAGCGTACGCATCCACTGCCTCAACTCCAAGCTGGGCCAAGACCAGGCCACCTTCCATAAGTTGCTCGAAAAGCGTGAAGGGGGGACCCTTCCGGAGTTTCTTTCGCACGGCTCCCGAAGCTATGGAATGGCACCTCCGGTACATAGAGGCCCGGACGTTGAAGGCACTGGTCGAGGGAGGGGAAATCCTCTCCAGAGAGACTGGGATCGGGGCAATCCTGCCTCGGGGGCCCCACCGGTCAGCTCGGGCTGGGTTGCCTCACCGCGTACCTCCTCGGCCTCGGTCGGCTGCGATCGAGTCGCTTCATCCTGCGACCCTCCAGCCTTGACCGGCTCAGACCGGACCCCTCCATCTGGCGCCCCCTCTATTTCTCTCGACGCCCCGACGTCGGCCATGGCCCCTCCGTCATCCGCTCCCTCTTGCTCCCTGGAGAGAGAAGGCAACAAAGGATCCTCATCAGCCGGGCAGGCGACCTCCACCTTCCTCGCCCATTTCTTCTCGATAGACAGAGCCTGCATTGAAGACCTTAGCAACTTCACCACGGGATCCTTACGCTTAACCCCCCAACGTTGGGAAGCGTCATCCCGGACGACCCGCTTGCCCTTATCCCGGGCACAGGATGAGCCCTCCGAAGCTCGAAGGTCACTCGGAGCTGGCATATCATCAGCGTCGATGACCTCCAGCTCGACTGGTGGTGCCTCATCCTCAACCGCTCGCCTCAGGTCTGAACGGAGGAGAACAAATTGTGAGAAGGAAGGCACTTACCTGATAAGAGGAGAACAAGTCCCTGAGACCCTTACCTGTCGGCAGCAGCGCTCGAGAAAGGTACTCCTCGATGTTGGATGAGGTCACCAACTCAATACTCGCCTGGCGATTTTGCTGAAGGATAGCAGCATCCCTCTCCACCTTCGGGGAGACCTCTGTTTGCTTCGGAGGGTTATTCGGGTGAAAGTTGGGCACCGTCGGAAAATCCCAGACTACACCGACCGCTAACGCGCCCACCCAGAAATATTGGTTCTTCCACCCCTTATGAGAAGAGTCCTTCATGGAAAGGAACACGCAACTCCTCTTCCGCTTTGCCTGGATGAAGAAGAAGCCCTTCCCCGCATGAAGGTTCTCCTTCAGCTCGAAAAAATAATGAAAGAGGTCCAGTGAGGTATTCACCCCACTCTGGCCGCAGAGGAAAATGATGGAGAGGATAAGGGTATAAGAGTTGGAGACCAGCTGAACAGGAGCCAGCCGGTAAAACCAAAGCAAATCGGCGACAAAGGATTGGAGGGGTAGGTGGAAGCCGCTCTTCCAAGCCAAGAGAAAAGAGTGGAAGAGGCCAGAACGAGTGGCCAGACTGGAGTCGTGAGGTTCAGGCGCCAAAAACTGGAACCGCCAAGGCAACCCATACTGCTTCTCCAGTCGCTTCACATCAGCCTCACCCAGCTCGCTGCGGATAGGCTCCCATGGTACCATAAAAGCCCTTGGGGCCTGTCCTTCACCTCGCCCATCGGCCTCAAGATTCTGGTCCGCCATGGTATAGATAGAAGAACTGGAAGAAGAAGGGGAAAGCTCTAAACCAGAGGACTCTGGAGGAGAAGGAAGCTGATGGATCACCGCCGTGGTAATCTCTTCCAGCTCCGCGAAAGCCGCTGCAATTCTCCGCTCCTCCGAACTGCTCTCACGGCGCATGAGCCCCCTCAAAATATAAATGCAATAGAAGGCAAAACCCTAAACCCCGGAGATAAAGGGACGCAAACAATGCACAATGCTTATAACCCTTACCTGGAAGCGGCGCGGCGTTCCGATCTCTCGTAGAGGGGCCTTCTTGCAATAATTTTCAAAATTATCATCATGACGGGCGTATTTTCAAGGCAAGCCGCATCATGTGGCCCATAACTGAGAGAGATCTCTACCCAACCAGAGCCACAAAAAGTCCAGCCCAAATGCTACTCATCCGAGCCTAATTTTGGCTCGGGAGTAGGAGGTGGACAAGTGGAGAGGGGAAAAATAACTGCCCAGACGGAGAGGCCAAACGAGGTCCGATTTGACCCAACAAGGCCCAGCTCCTTAAAGTGACAGCCCCAGGGCCCACTTAATAAAGCCTAATAACTCACTCGGATCAAGCACTTCCTAGGCGGCCTTAGGGATGGGTAGTCCGAGCATCAGTTCGATCGAGAGAGCTCCTTTGGAGCCCCGTATTCTTTGCCCAAACCACGCACTCATCGCTCGGAAGACCTCTCTTGGGCCAGTGCCTCTTGCTCGGGCCAACTGATGGAAGCTTATCTGTACGGCCGTTACGAGTCCCTTAATAGCGGGGAGCTCAAAGGGATAGGGGAGATCAAGAGTCTGCATGCTATAAAAAGCCCGCAAGGATGACGTAACCCCCCTGAAACTCCTCAGCTTACAGGGATCATTCACTCAACGAGCCATTATTTAAACTAGAAGAACCCTACTGTGGAGAGGTAAGTCAAAAATCTTGAGTAGGAACCACTTCACCTTTTGGTGGAGAGGGATCTCGCACCCTCATCTTCCTCCTAACTCCTCCCTGTGCATCAGTGCTCTACTACCTTTGTTGACTTAAGCATCGGAGGGTCTTCCCCGGGGATTCATCCCTGGGCACCTCTGACATGTTTCCCTTCTTGCAGTTCATACTTCAAGGATACGTGGTCATCTTTCTCCCCACTCATGAGTAGCGCGAGATCGCCCCTCTTCAGTTTGCATTGCTAAGGGACTAGCAATGAGTAAGTTGGGCGGTGTGATAAGTATGCATTTATACATGTTAATTAATATTATATCACACTTTTATGAGCTTTAATGTGTATCATTATACATTTATCACACTTAATCATAATCTAGAGTAAAATATTTAATTTTATGGAATTAAGTAATTTTAATGAAAAATTTGCTCATTTTGCAGGCACAAAGAAGAAGCCAAAGTCCATTAAAGAAAAAAATGAAAAAAAAGGGAAGAAAAAAAGGTACAAATGGGCCAAAGGCCCATGGGATTGTTAAAAAGCAAGAAAAAAAAGAGAAGAAAAAATAGCAGTTAATATATATTATATATTCATCTATCTTATATGCATGTATATATATATATTACATGCATGTATTCACGTGGTGGCTTCATGCATGCATTCATGCAAGGTGGCTTTCACGCACTCAACTTGGGCTTCAGCTAGCGTGGGTGCTTCTTCACGCAGGCGGCCAAGGTGCATGCGGTGATGGTCAAAGTGGCAGAGGGCGCATAGGTCAACTACGGGTGGCCAAAGCTGCCAAGGCAGCTGGCAGCACAGGCGGAGAGGCTTGCTGGCGTGGTTCTCGTGGGTCAAACCACGTGGCACGGTCGGCAGCGACTTTTCCATTGACCAGCCCATGGGCAGTTGGCAGAATGGCTCCTTCGCGCAGGGTCAGAGGGTGTGTCAGCCTTCTCAGGTGGAAGGCTTCATACAATTGCGGCTGGTCAGTAGGTCGGCAAGGCTTCGGCAGAGGAAAGCGCACACGAAGGTGGGCGTCGTGGTTCACGCAAAGAAGTGAATGAAGTGTTCACATAGCAAATGGTTAGCCTCAGAGCCTATAAAAGGATGAAGATGGGAAGGCTTTGGTTCCTCTCTCTCCCTCTCAGATCCTCTTACGCAGATAGCTCTTAGCTAGTTCCGTCTCTATATCCCCTTCTTATTATTCTAATGTTGTAATTTATTTTACTTTTGTCATAATACACTTGTGAGTTTGTTTCATTTAAGTTTAATTTTGGTGTTTCTTCATTTTGTTTAATTCTTCATTTTATAGCACAATTTCCCCTTCCTTCTTGTCTATCTATCTTCCCCCCTCTATTTTCATCTAAATCTCCCTAAGGCACGCTCTTTCGGTCCTCTCACGGCGGTGTTTAACTCGAAAGCGGGGCGGCGATCAAAGGCTCGGCACGGCATGGACGGCGTCAATCTTCCAATCTTTGGCTCATTTGTTTCTCTTATTCTTTTAATTTCAAGTTGTACTTTTTATTTCCATAGCAATAAAATTCATTTTTTGGCAAAATTGTGTTCTTTTCTCTCTCTTTCTAAATTCTCTTCTTTAACCCTCTCATATTCTTTAGATAGTCTTTATTTCATACAATTTATTTTTCATTAGTTTTAACTCACTCAAAAAATTCGCTTACCAAAATACAAGATTTTTCCAACTTACTTAAAATGAAATCTTTCTTTTTTGTGGGATCGACCCGTGCTTAGCACTCTACTCAGATTTTATATCTTTTTAGTGACTGTGTCCGGTTAGTTTTTGAAATTGTGGCACAGTATTTTTAACGACATTTGTCGGAGTGCATCAATTTTTGGCGCCGTTGCCGGGGAGGAAAAATAATTTTTTAATGTTGGGAAATTCTTGTGTTTGATGTATATATGTGAATACTAATTTTTTTGTTTTTATTTTGTAGAAAAAATAAAAAAAATCACAAAAATTCGGACCTGAAAATCCTAGAAACTAAACTGTCACAGAAAGCGTCGCTGAAAGCCAAAACTGTAGCAGAAAGCTGAAAATCAGAAAATCTAAAAAATTCAAGCGTCGCTAAAGGTCATAAAACGTAGGAAAAGGTCTTATTCTGTTTATTTCTGAAAAAATTTCTTAAAAATCTGAAAATTTCCTTAAAAATTCTTGTCGGCTCATCCGCAACCTGTCAGGAGGGCCATCGCATGCCCCTCCCCCAGAGCAGGAAGCCTCCTCCACCCCGAGGAGGGAGAAGTCCGGAGCACGCCGTCTGTTCCCGGAGACCGAAGCCCCTGAGGAGCGTCGGGATAGCATGCAAGTGTGCCCCCCTAGTCCCTCGGGCCAACGACAACCGGAGCGGTCCCTCCGACTGCGAGACTTTGAGAGGCGTTTCACGGAGCAAGAGCGCGCCCTCCGTGCCTTGCAGAAGACCTCTCTCGTGGAGGACGAGGAGCGATCCCCGTTCTCTGACTATATCTTGAAGGCCGAGATTTCCCCCAGGATCTCACTTCCAGCCTTCAAGTCGTACCACAGCTAGGGAGACCCGGCCGATCACTACGACAGCTTTGATGCCCTAATGTCCCTACATGGGGCATCCGAGGTAATCAAGTGCCGAGCGTTCGTGACCACTCTGGTTCAGGACACTAAGGCCTGGTTCAGGGCCCTCGCCCCCGGCAGCGTCCACAGCTTCAAGCAATTCGGGCGAGTGTTCAAGGAAAGCTTCGCCGACAACGGTCCACCCTGGTCGGTGGCGGGATTACTAGCACTCAAGCAGGAATAGGGGGAGAAGTTGCGGGCTTATATCAACTGATTTAAATCGGAAGCCCTACGCATCCCCCACGCGATGAAAACCTACGGCGCGAGCTAGTGCTTCATCCTCCCAGCTCCCTCTCCGAGCTAGTGACCCTGGCCCTGCACCATGCAGAGTGCGAAGAAGTCCTCAGCACTTGCCGAGGCACGACAGGCTAGGGTCCGGAGGGGGACAAGAAGCGACCGTCAGAGCAAGGGACGGGATAAGGAAATAGGCGGAACCAGGACGGAGATCGTAAGGAGCTGTCCCGAAAGTACGAGTGGTATACTCCCCTTACTACTCCCATCTGCGAAATCTACGAAGGCATCAAAGGCTCGAGTCTCCTCCACCAGCCCGAGCCTATGAAGGCCAAGCACCGCAATCGCCACAAGCATTGCCTGTTCCACAACGATCACGGGCATCACACCAGTGATTGCCATCAGCTCCAAGACGAGATCGAACGCCTCGTCCGTCAGGGACACCTATCCCGGTATGTGTCCGGGCAGAAGGAAGACCCAGGTGCCCCCGAAGAAATCAACAATGCCCCCCGCGGAGTCCACATCAACGTCATTGCGGGCAGCGCGGCATCAGGAGGAGACAGTAGCCGAGGAAGAAAGCGTCACGCCGAGCGGGCGAGTCGAGCCACTGTTGAGCTCCCTAAGGCCCCGCAGGCGAGCGAATCGCAGGCCCTGGTTTTCTCTGACCAGGACTTGGAAGGGTTAACCACCCCGCATGACGACGCTCTCGTTGTATCGGCCACGATAAACCATTGTAACGTAGACATGATCTTAATTGACAATGGCAGTGCCCCTGATGTATTATCTTATGAATGTTTCCTCAAGATGGGAGAGAATCCATCTAAACTCTGCCCGATCCGAACCCCCATGTGTGGGTTCAATGGCCAGGCAACTTATCCCAATGAGCCCTGAGCCTGCCAGTTACTATCGGCACCCCACCCAAAACCGCTACGGTTATGGTGGACTTCATCGTGATTAAGGAGATGACGGGATATAACGCCATCTTCGGCCGAGGTATCCTCAGCTGAATGAAAGCGGTGCCCTCTACCTTTCACCAAAAAATGAAGTTCCCTACCAAGTATGGCGTGGGGGAGGTCCGGGGCAACCAGGCATTGGCTAGACGGTGCTATATAATCTCGGTTGAAGCCACTAGGACGAAAGGGAAAAACAAAGGAATAAAAGGAGTAGACGAGGTACCAACAAGATCTGAGCCTGGCGGCGAGTTACTAACGGTCTTTCTCAATGGTGTCCCGACTCTAGGAGTCAAGATCGGAGCCAATCTACCACTTGAGGAACAAGAAAAATATAAGGATTTCCTTGCCTAGTACATCCGAGTCTTTGCATGGTCGGACGAGCACCCTCTCGGGATCCCGGGAGACGTGGTGATGCACAAGCTCAACCTCGACCCAACGGTGAAGCCCGTCCAACAATGCAGAAGAAAGCACGCCCCGTAGAAGCAAACGGTCATCAAGGAGCAAGTCACCAAGGGGCAAAAGACTGGTCTCTTCTGTCCGGTCTTGTACCCTACGTGGCTCGCCAACGTTGCCCTGGTACCGAAAGCTTCGGGAAAGTGGCGAATATGCGTAGACTTCACCGAGCTCAACAAGGCTACCCCGAAGGATTGCTACCCGCTGCCAAGCATCGATCAACTGGTCGACTCAATTTCTGGCAACGAGCTGCTCAGCTTCCTAGATGCTTACTCTGGGTACCATCAGATTAGGATGGACCCGGAGGACATAGAGAAGACGGCCTTCATCACCGACTTCGGCGTACACTGCTACACCCGAATGTCGTTCAGGTTGAAGAACGCTGGAGCGACATATCCGAGACTGATCAACCACATTTTCGAAGGACAGCTCGGTCGGAATGTCGAGGCCTACATTGATGATATGCTCGTCAAAACACCGAAGGCCGAAGACCACCTTGTCGACTTAGCCGAGACCTTCGACACCCTCCTGAGGTGCAACATGAAGCTCAATCCTGCTAAATGCGCCTTCGGAGTCAGATCTTGGAAGTTCCTAGGCTTCCTGGTAACTCAGTGTGGGATCAAAGCTAACCCCAACAAGGTTCAGGCCATCCTGAACAGGCGGCCACCCACCTACATCAAGGACGTACAATGCCTTAAAGGCGCATTGCTGCGCTCAACCGCTTCCTGTCCCGGGCGGCCGAACGATGTCTACCCTTCTTCAAATTGTTGAGGGGACCCAAAATGGCATCTGCCATGTTCGCCTGGGAGGAATGTCAAAAAGCGTTCACCGAACTCAAGGAATTTTTGGCCTCGCCCCCGGTGCTGTCCAAGCCGGTCCAGGGCGAAGCTCTACACCTCTACCTTTCAGCGACCCCTTCTACAGTCAGCACGGTCCTGGTCAGGAACGACGTGGGGGTCGAAAGACCAGTTTACTATACCAGCAAGGTTCTTAATGAGGCTGAAAGGAGGCATCCCGCAACCGAGAAACTCGTGCTAGCATTGGTTACCTCAGCCAAGCGACTCCGACCCTACTTTCAAGGGCACTCCATCGTCGTATTGACCGGCGAACCCCTAAAGAAGATTCTCTTTCACCCTAAAGCCTAGGGACGCCTCGTCAAATGGGCTATCATGCTCGGGGTCTACGATATCTCGTATCGCCCCCGCTCGGCCATCAAAGGACAGGCCCTTGCGGACTTCATCACCGAAAGCACCGTCCCGATTGAAGAAGCACTTCCACCTGCGCCCGGCCCCACTAGGGACCTGTTCATCGACGGGTCCTCCAACTCAGCTGGATGCGGTGCCGGTGTCCTTCTCAGGTCCCCTGAGGGAGCAGAGCTGCGGTATGCATTGAAGTTTAATTTCCAGGCGTCCAACAACGCCTCCAAGTATGAAGCCCTTATCAGGGGCCAGGATGGCTCGACGACTAGGCACCGAGCGAGTCAAGATCCACACTGACTCCCAATTGGTCGCTAGCCTGGTCAACGGTGATTACGAAGCTCGGGAAGGACAAATGATCATGTACCTCCAGGTGGTCAAGAGGATGGCCCAACTCTTCAAGAGCTTTGAGGTAGTCCGGATAGCCCGGGAGGAAAACTCCCGAGCAGACGCCCTCTCTCTCCTGGCCTCCTCCCTCGACCCCAAAGGTACATGATCGATCTTCCTCGAAGAGCTCGAGCGATTGAGCATCGAATATGAGCTTATGACCGTTGACCTGGCACCCCCGAGCGACTGGCGGACCCCATACATATCCTGGCTTCGGGATTCTCAAGAGCCCCCCGACCCTCAGGAGGCTCGGAAACTCAAGTACCAAGCTCAGCGTTTTGTCATGCTGGATGATGACTTGTACCGCAGATCCTTCTCCGGTCCCCTCCTCAAGTGCATCAGCACCGACGAAGTCGGCTGAGTGGTTCAAGAAGTACACGAAGGCATCTGCGGCGCACACCAAGGAGGAAGATCACTCGCTAGGATCTTGCTACGACAAGGTTACTGGTGGCCCACTCTCTAGCGCGACTACACGGCCTACGTACAGAAGTGTGACCGATGTCAGCGCTTCGACCATTTGATCCACCAACCTGCAGCGAAGCTCGTCACCCTTGCCGAGCGATACCCCTTCGCTCGGTGGGGGATCGACATCTTGGGGCCATTTCCTACGGCTCAGGCTCAGAAGAAGTTCATCATCGTCTCCATCGACTACTTCACCAAGTGGATCAAGGCCGATGCCACCACCAGGATCACCGAATCAGTCATATGGAGTTTCGTTTGGAAGTCGATCATATGTTGTTACGGTGTCCCCCGAGTGATCGTGAGCGATAATGATCGATAGTTTGATTCTCAGTACTTCAGAGATAGATGCGCCGACCTAAACATTCATAATCACTTCACTTTGGTAGCCCACCCTCAGGCTAATGGACTGGTCGAAAATGCCAACCAAACTATTTGAAAAGGCATCAAAACCAGGCTCGACAAGGCCAAGGGAAGTTGGCTCGAAGAATTATCGAGCGTACTATGGTCGCACCGAACTACTCCGAACGCCTACCAGCGAAACACCCTTCCAGTTGGTGTATGGCACGGAAGCCGTGATTCCATTGGAGGTCAGCAATCCCTCTCTCCGAGTCATCCACTTCAAACCCGAGGTGAATGAGCAGAAATTGCTGGAAAACCTCGACCTAGTGGACGAGATTTGAGAGATTACAAGTATCCAAGCAATGGAATATCAACGGCGCGTCACTCGATACTACAACTCCAGAGTCTGAAACAGACAATTCCAGCCAGGGGACTTTGTCCTGAGAAATGCCGAAGCATCTCGACCACTGGAAGTGGCGGGGAAGCTAGCCCCTAATTGGGAAGGTCCCTACCGAGTGGTTGAGACGCTCGGGAAAGGAGCATATCGATTGTTTACCATGGAAGGAACACCTATCCCTCAGACGTGCAATGCGGCAACATTGCAAAAGTTCTATTTTTGAGCTTTTTCAACAGCATGTAAGCAACAAATGGCAAAACTTTTCCTTCCATTAATGATTCTCATACAAATATAGCCGATGCATTACTTGCCACAAAAATAAAAAATTACACCCACTGGTACTATGACGCGAGCAGATAGCTCGGCCTACTCGGTAAGCACTCCTGCGTCCAGCCACTAACTCTATCTAGTGCGGAAACTGGCTCGGATAAAGGATAGCCGACCCCGTTGGTTTGAGAAGCTCGGAGGAAAGGTGCCAGAGGGATTGGAAGGACAACAAAAAAAAAGAAAAAGAAGAGGAAGGAATACAAGTGAAGGCCTCGCCTCTGCCAACTCTTTGGAAGGCAGATAGTGCAAGCACCCTCCAAAGAGTGAAAGAGGAGGGAGGGGGAGGCTAAACAGAAAGGAGAGAGCTTAAAGAGCTCCCCCTCCCGATTAGGATGGCGTTGGTGGGACAAGGACAGGAAGGCGACATGCTCCCGCATGTCGAACCCTCTCCCAAACTAACCCCCGACTGTCGAACCCTCTTCCAAACTAGAATAGCAGGAGCTCCCCTCCAACTGCCACCTGCATCATCATCTTCTGAAGTGCTCTCCATGCTCTGTTGAGATCGATAGCACAACGCTTCGCGGAAAAGGAAGAAGGAGAAACCGTATGGGATGGCCTTAAGCGATGGAAGAAGGAGGAGACGCCCCTCGGACCTTTTATAGGCCGAAGGGGGAGCTAATCGCCTTAAATGACTCTCCCCTTAAAAACACGCTAAAGGAGCCTTCCCTAAACTGGTTACCTCATTTCTCAGCATACCCCCAGCGAGACGTGCGAAGCAGCAAGTCATTTACGGCGGCATGTAAAAACGGAAAGGTGCCAGTGCCATATTAGTTATTTGACAGATCGGCACGCGCGATATCCACAGAAAAAATCGGCGCCTTCCTCAAACGACTACGGAT